>QVOA01017281.1:0-45827 GCA_014825685.1 Pseudomyrmex cubaensis | reverse complement strand
TACACGATATCTTTGATTGAGAAGCGTGAGAAATATTTTCGTACAAATACGACAGGATTACATTTCATTTCTTAAGAATACAGATGTAACATAAGAGTAACCATTTTTTTATTCGTATTAAATAAATATTGTATAGTATCTTTGTATCTCCCACCATTGCAGAGTTGTCATAGAAACACTACGATAACGAGGCGTTTGATATTTGTTGTTCTGAGAAATTAAACTGTTGTCAACGACGACAATGTGATATTACTATCGGATATTTATCAATCGCTTATCGTATATTCGTATTTGTGTATCTATGTGTCTGCGAATCTTTGTGCGTGCAAACTCGGGGAGAGCTTACCCTATCCCGATAGCATCTCGTATTCATTTGACGTGACGTTTCCTCACTGTCATCATTATGAGACAGTGAAAACTAATGAGCTCTAGTCTCGGCTAATTTGCTCCTCCGGTTTTAATTGCCCGACATTTAGAGAGAGAGAGAGAGAGAGAGAGATAGGCTGCTTAAGTCAGAAAACAAGCGCGATTCATGCCGCTAATGATGTCGTTCATTTTGCACGATCAGTCAGTTCTTCACGGTTTTCCGCGATACGAAGAACATTCTGAGAATGAGCTAAACTTTTCTATTTCTCTGGAAAAATGACTTAACTCTCTCTTCCTCTTCTTCTGTTTTTCTATTTTGAAGTTTTTAATTACATATGTATATGATGCGCATAATTACAAGTGCTATTATATTTGAACTTAAATTTTATTTGATTAATTAATTTTTATATGTCAATAATATCAAACAATATTTTTCTCTAACTCTTCTATTTGCATTTTCCTTTATAATTCTTACTCTTCATTCGTTTTTTTTTTTTACTAAAACTCCTAACAATTGCGAGAAAACGTCTGTAGTGAAAGTCCTCGCCGCATGTTATATGCCGCTGTCACGTATATCGGCGTATGACATAACTCTACGATAAGCCTCGCTTTTAAACCGAAATTGCCTGTGCTTTGCGGTGGGGAAGCTCACGTGTCTCAAAGGAAACTTCACGACCGATGTTAAGTAAAAAGGAGCAAAAAATAATACATGATAGAACCGTTAGATCTCGTCTCTCTGCTTTGTATCATGTTGCCTGAAAGTATTCGCTGCGAGAATACTTTTACGACAGGACATTCCGCTCGTGACGATAAAAAAACATCAGTGATTCACATAGCAAAATCGAACTTCTTCTTTTCACTTATAATTTGTATGCTTCTGGAACTTGTAACATTACGATTTAACGTTATACACTTTCCGCAATTCTAAAACTTTCTTTGCTCATAAATCACTTATTTAAAATTATCCGTTTCATTCTCTAAAGAGAACGCGCTAACACAACTACGCTAATAATAACGAAATAAACAAAAATTTCTTGCACTAGGTATACAAAATTTATATTTGTTACATATTTAATGTAATTTTTATATAAATCTATTATAACTTCGTATAAAGTAAAAATTTATATATGCAAATGCAAAAAGAGAAAATCTCATATAAAGTGATTATCTCACACGAAGTGAGCGAGATATAACGTTCAAACGCGCTTTCCCGAAGGGGCTGGTTCATTAACAGATTACATCGGTGTCGTGGAATATTTGAAATCTCATCTTGGACGCGGTAGCTTGTCGCATCATGGATGGCATGCGGCCCTTCGCCCTTACACGTCTCTCGGCGGGCACTTGAGGCCTGAAGCATAGTTACTATACTGTAGGGGACCGGTTAGCTACCCCAAAAGTGCACCTATCAAGGGTTGGTTCAACGAACACGCAGCCCTGGAGACCGGCGCTAGAACATAGAGAACGAAAGAGAAAGAGAGAGAGAGAGAGAGGAAGAAGAGAGAGAGAGAGACAGAGAGAGAGAGAGAAAGAGAGAGGTGTTTGCCTCTTTGATACCAGGCGCTATTATCCGATTCGAGTGCAATTTCATAGCAAAACGGTCGCGGATATTAAATCATAGGTGGGCGCAAATCGATACGGCGGCATTACCGCTCTGCGCGCGTGCAATAATATAATTACCATCTATTACCGCAATTTATATACAACACGGACGGTGTGTTACCGTGAACCACACGCGCTGCTTAACTAAAACTGAGAAACGTGTGATTTCATGTATAAATTTACGCGTAAGATTATGTGTGTTAAACTGTAATTGCATTACAATCGGATTCGGACACGTTATTCTACTAATTGAATTTGTGTGTAACATATGTATATTGAGACTTTCATAATATAACAATACTTTTTTAATTAAGTTTAAAAGAAATAAGAACAGTTTCGAGATAAGAAATTAAGTAAATGACGATTAATCTAGTCTAGTAATTGAAAATAAAAAATGCATCCTCAACGGAAAATAATTGATTCCGACTTCCGTCGCGTGTCAGGTGATAAGTCAGGTTACCAAGATTAAAATGCGGTTGTAAAAAAAAAGAACAATATCGCGATGACACGGATGAGACGCGGTGACGCGACGTGTCAAGCGAAAGACTGATTACACGCCCATATATCTGAATTAGGAGCGAGCCACCATAACTCATTACGTTCACAATTCTCTTTCGTCAGGCGGTCGCACGTTGCGGGCATAAATCACAATTTGCCCTAGTAGTGGTGGTCACAGGTGGACAGGGATAGCGAGATGCAAATCTAAAAAGCTACGATTGCGTGCAACATGCGACGAGTGTAATCGATCTCGGCACGATCTTTAGCACCGGTAATTGCAACAATGACTTTTTTTCCTCTTTAGCTTCGTTTGATTCCATAATTCTTTTCCAGCGCCGCACACACACAAGAACAAATGAATTAATTTCTTTTATCATAATTTACGCGTGTCTATTTTAAACTATAATTTAGGAATCAAACGTCGTTGCAAAGTAGTTTTTAAAAACATTTTGAGAACAGGCTCGTCTGGCTATCTTCTGAAAAATTTAGTTGCGCATTTTGTTTACACTGAATTTCCAACGGATATTATCGCGCGGATGATTATTTTTGCAGCAATGGAATAATGTCCCGGTGGTATCTCTAAAAATAGATTTAAAAAACAGATAGAGAAAGAGACGTTACGAGAGACGCAAAAGTGACACCTCTCATATTTCCATTAAGTAAGGCAAGACACGTCGGATGACGGATATAACGCGCTAGCTGCTGCTTTTACCGTGATTAGTGCGCGATGCGATGGAAAGCTGCGTATATACATACGTGTGCGCTCACACATGGGCGGACACAAACGTCGAGGTGCATCGGAACGTATATTCGAACACCATATGCATACAGACTCTCTCTCTCTCTCTATCTATCTCGTTTGCGCGTTGCAACGTAAGTTACGTGTACTTACCCGATGTCTAACACACTCATATACATATTGGGTTTTTCTCTCGGAAAATGCGAATCGTCTCGCGTGTCGTCATCGTAACATCTTCCGGCCACGGATTTTTTATCCGTCGGATATTAAAATACGAGACGTAAAGCGTGAGTGATCAAAGCGCGACGTCGAAGCATAAAGGCTTAATTATCTCGGACATCGGGACTATTTCAAGAACTAAAACTCTCGTTTGGCTTGAAATAACAATTAAGAGGTCAAAAATGTGTTTTTTTTTCTCGTACTTTTTTCAGATTAATATCTCTCTTTAATTTCGTAAATCTGTAATTCCAATATACCACGAAAATATTACACTAATTACAAATATTAGCAAAAAGCTTTTTAAATATCTTTCGCTGCAATATCTACGTTATGGTTAATTAAAGAGTAACAGCACAGATATTTATATAACAAGATGATAATTACTAAAACAGCTGGGAGAGAAAGAAAACCACTCGTTTATTCTTACAAGCCGGAGTAAAAATAATTTTTTTAAATTTTATCTCAGTTTTCTCTTTCTTCTCGCTGTCATGTCTTTTTTCAGAGGGCAAAAGTTTAGCTTCAACACGCGTCGTCGGACGAAGATTAAAGATCTCCCGTGTTACAAACATACAACGCGAGTACCCGCGGACGAAGTTTTGCACAACTCCTCGCGTGTATATACGCGTCGCTCGTATAATGTGAATCATATTATACGGTTTGTCGCGGCAAGACATGCCGGATAAATACGTATAAGTGACGGCCCTTCTGCATTTACTTCTATCCTACGAGCTCATTACTACGTCTCGCGTTAAGCCGGGCGTCCCGTTGACGCGGTGATCGTCGATGCGCTTAAGAGTAGACGAGGAAATCGGCCTTTCTTTTTTCTCGTCTTTCGTTTCTATCACGGATCGTGAAGGCGCCCATTCATTACGCGCCTTATTATAATTGACGAGTCACGGCGAAGATAGCTGCTCCGCTCCGGATCTCGGGACTCGTCTACGAATGAAATCAAGTCAGTAAGAGCAGCTAAAGAAAAAAAAAAAAAATCTTAATTCAATCCAGTGTCAGAGTATCATTTCATATTAGAGACAATACTCATTCAAAGTTCAAAGATTTTCTCTGTTGGATATTTTTGCGGATATAAATAAAGACGAAACAAGACAACAAAATTTACTAAATTAAGAAATTAAATCTTTTTTTTTTTAGAAATTAAGAATCTTCTTCTTGTTTATTATTAATTTAAGAAATTAAATTTATTAAACTTCAATTTTAATAAGTGGATTACTTCTTTTTTTTAGAAAAATTTTTATACGTGAGGTTTAGCTTATATTTCTAAATTATTTCGCGACAGATTCCTATTTCTTTACTTTCCTTCACAGTGAATTTTGTGTTCTTACAGACGATGCGTATTCATCAAAGAGAGAGAGAGAGAAGGGTTTAATTGCATTTAATATTTCTGCTCGCTGAACAGAACCAATGATAATCCTATAATATGCACGAAATATTCAGTTTCGATTACACCGGATCGCAAATGTTACAATGCTAGAAATAATTAAACGCATAATATTTGCGAATGATAATACGCAGCATCATGTGCGTCTACGTGCCGATATTTTTTAGACATTAATTTGTACGCGGTCTCCACACAATGTTGTAAAATTGTGTTTTGTTACTAATGAATACCACACATAAATTCTCACATCGGTTTTTAAACTTTTGACCCTCACGAAACTCTAACAATAAGTACTGTAAATTGTTCCTAAGAATTTTGTTCATTTTTAATTCTCTAGATTTATCAACTAGAGATTGTGATGAGATAAATTGCCTCCGCATATATGTCTCGATCAAATTTGGCTTCTATTTGACGTAAATAAGGTAATCTAAGAACCCGAGCGGATAACATACCCGATGACACATTCATGCGAAAGCGCTGGTTCGATCGCGTTCGATCCCTCTAATTCATTAGCATAGAATTTCAAGCTAGACAGTTCGCTTTGTCCGTTGAGCATTATAATAATTTAGCATCGCCGCCGCGGCATTGCCAGAAATACGATTGGTTCGCCCCGTCTGCACAATTGGCTTCCACCTGATACGAAATAGATGCAACTCGAACTGGGGAGTCCATTCGTACTATGCCAAATACGGTGCAGATAGTAATTGGCTTTCTCTGTCCGCAGATACGCTATATACGGTGCGCCGTAAAAAACAACTATCCTCGCGGCGAGATTCTAAACGCGTATTCCACACGCAGACTTTCAAACGAAACAAGCGTCGTTTGTGGAATCACCGTTCTATTGCTTCGATAGCTTTTATGTTGCGTAGTCTAGTGTTTCAAAACTAGAAATAACTTTTATGTCGTAACGCATAAACACACGTAACATTTTATTTTCTTTCTGATAACTTTTGAGTTGCATATCTCTCGTATGTATTTGAAGTTTTAATTAATATATTATATTATTGTTTTTTATTTTGTAAGATCTTTATTAACTCAACACCGTGTAGATACGTATGTATACGTAAGGTATGCGATGCTACGTTTCTTGATCTCACTGCTTCGAAACGAGGAACCCATGAAGCTGGCCTAATACATTGGTGCAACCGCGACTTTGTTAATTGCACCGAGAAAGTTGTTTCATTAGGAAAATGGCTAAGCCAGCGTAGATGATAGCATCGATTCTACCCGAAAGAGATCTTATTAGGAACTCAGCCAGGTGTACATCCAGTTGCAATTAAGTAATAACACCGTTGTTACAATTGTCCTTTCTTTATCGCTCTTTCTAATTTTCTCTAATATTTAATTTGGCAAAATTCACAGTTCTACGTTATTTCATATATAATCTAATTTAAACGGTTTATAAATGATTTTTTTCCGCGGATTACAAGAATAAAATTTGAAACATATTAAAAAAACTTTAATCCGTTAGAAAATGTGGAATTTTCTACATTTCGATACAAGCGGATCTCACAAGTACGAAAAGAAGCGATTCTCTTTTTCGATTTTCATCACGCGATTACGTTTTATAAGATGTCATCCGCGAATGACACGTGGGCATAAAGCTGCACAGTCATGTTTCCAAGAATAAAGTCCAGGAAAATGTGATTGTGTGAATGGAGTTCGATTACACATTTTTCGTCAACCTAATACATCGGTTATACGTCATCGCGCAATGAGAGTGTTTCGCCGGCGTATCGGTTCTCTCAATTCTTCGTAATCGACACGGAATCGCTGGCCTTCGACATGTACCTGTAAGGTCTCCTCTCTCACACCGCATGTGCTGTGTTTCCAGATCGCCTGTCGTTGCCTCCGGATCCTTCGGATGGTTTCGTATCCGGTTACACACCCGGGTGTGTGTTAAATGAGAGCTGACAAAAACACGTGTAACTTTCAATCGACTGAGCAGTCGCTCAAAAGATTGCCGGTGGGGTTCCTTAATTGGGTTAAATAAATTCGAGCGAACTACGTGCGTGAATGCGTCCGTGAACGAACGTATGCTCGTATGCAGGCGCTTTAGTGTCTTCGTAGACACCGCGAATACACGATGTAGTAAACGTGAGGATGCGTTCTCGTGTGAATGCGATAAGACGTATAGCCTCTTGCTGCGTATAGTGTCAATGTAAAGGGTTGAAATTGGATGCGAGGGCGCCCGTCCAGGAATTCAATAAACTTGCACCCCAGCAAATACTCGCTCGCGGTATAAAGTTAAAGCTGTCGCTTGCAGAAAACAATTTGTCCGCGCAATTAGCACTTCGTACACATAGTCGCGTATAGAATATGCTTTCTATAAAATGTAAGTGTGTTTTACACAATAGTTTTACGTTATTATTCGATCTATTAAAAAGGATTATTGCAATAAAAATAAATAAAACTAAAATTTGATACATATATATATATGTATATATTAGCTTATAATTTTTTTGCATCTCTCTCCTCTGTTCTTTTTATATAAGTTTATTACAAATAGATATTTTCAGATTTCTGTTCCTATAATTTTAACATTTTTTTCTTCGTCACGTTTTCTAAATCTCTAGCAGACTGTGATGACCACAACTAACCGCCAACATAATGTCCCAATAACCCATGTAAATTTTTTGCTCTGCGAAATCACAGTGTCGGAAATGTCCGCGGAAAAGAAGAAGAGGAAACCTAAAAAGATTAAAACGGCAAGCGAAAAGGACAGGACGGCGCAGCTGAAGAGAGAGGAGATATGGGCGAGATTGGAGCACGAGAATAAAGTGCTGAAACGCGACAGCGCGGAATATGAGAGTCGGAGCTTCGCAGCGAGGCGCAACAACCTTTAATAGAGATCCGTTTCTTACTTTGAGTCGTAACTTCGGCACCGAGGACAATTCCGCGTCGTCCGCGAGATCAGACGGCGACCCCGACGACGCATTTAGCTCTCGAGAACGTAGAAAATAATAGAAATTGTAGAAAGACGCGGAACAAAACAACTCGCGAAAGTCAAGAAAAATAAACTCGATATAAAGTATCAAGGAAAAATCTATATAGGTAAGTCACAAATAGTTTGTACAACTATGATTTCGTTTAATGTTAAAGTACTCGAGATTTAAAAAAAAAATTGTAATAATCACTTATATAGCAAAAATTCAAGTCTTTTGTTAAAGTAGCGTCTGTTTTAAAGCACATAAGCGGTTATGCCGGTAGTTCTACATTGGTCAAAGAATCTGCCATTAAAATTGTAGTCGTGAATTTTGAGAGTACGTATGCAACGTACTAATGGAGACTATAGTGGCGTGCTTTTTGCATGAAGAGATAGAAGAGGTAGAATGCATCGACCAGCGGCAGTTGGAGAAATGTGGTCCAACATGCTGTTCTTCGTGGTGCTTGCGCACTACGTGAGAGATTTAAGGTCGTCGTCCCTGAATCGATCCAGGAACTTTACGAAATCTGCGACAGCGATGTATCTCATGCGGCTACATTGTCCATGTTCGCCGTGTGCATTCGCTATACGAACTATGCGCAGATACATTACTCGCAAACTCATAAGACGCGGGAAAAAAAAAAGAACAGCGTTAAAAGACAGCGGAATATGTGAAGTCTGGCAAACTAATCAGCGCTGTCAATACGTCTGCCAACAATAAAAACCGCATTACACAAAGTGTTATGAAACGAACAAATTGAATTGACTAATTAGTATCATTAATAAGTTGCATTAATTTATTACGCGCCGAGTGCATGCTTCAGTGGGATTGTAATATCAACAAGTTACCCATTTTCATTATTTCTGCCAACCAATTATCACGTTAATTAAATGCAACGGCTGACAAATGAAGCGAGCTGTATATGTTTATTCCTTTCACGAGATATATTTATCTATGTACATGTACTTATTTCCCCTTTCTCATATATTTATTTCTCATGTATAAATAATTTTTATTTTTACATCAAAATAAAGTAAGATTTTTTTTACACGTCACCAACAGTATTCAAAAATTTAAATTGGCAAAACCCGTCGAAACCTTTTCTTTCGACGGAAAAGTTCACTAGATGAGACATAAAATTAATAGCGCACGCGTAGACCGCGTCTATGTAAAATATATAAATAATATAAAACTCTCCGGACATATGTATCGTAAAAATTTGAAGCAGAGAAAGCAAGATATATATTATATATATATCTACGTTGACAGCTAGCTTATTGGAGAAATCGGATTACGTCCGTCTAGTCAGATTTACATTACGCCAGATTTGTAGGATTATCAAGCAACCTTTTGCGTTCGAGATTTAAAGCATATTTAAAAGCAAACCAGATTTAATATGAAAACACATTTTTCTTTATTCGGTGATATTTAAATTTTTCAGTCGCTCATCATGGATTCATTCATGATTCTCGAAAGATTCTCACTCTCTCTGAGAGAGAGACATCAGCTTGTGAAAACTTATGAGCGGAGAGTTCTCTCATTAAGATATTCAACAGGCCCCAGGGCTCTTTTTCTGACAGAGAATTTATTTTAGGCAAAATATTTCACGGTGAAAACTCGCAAGTTCGGAAAATGCATTTTTTATGTTAAGGCGAGAGTTTGCTACGCGTTTTAATGGCATTGTTAGAAATTCTGTAACTATCGAGAAAGAGCGCTTAGAGCGGTTCGTAGAAATCCACCTATATAATTTTGATTCGCACGGGAACAGCAGCGGAAGACCGTTCAACCATATGGACTAATGAGAATTTGGAGATCAGAGTTAAATCTGATTGCTTCGGGATTCGAAGTCTATCATCGTCTTGCTTGTGTCCAAAGGGACTTGAGTGAGACGAGGAGGGAAGACTAGGAAGATACCCGATGCAGCTTCCATTGGTACAAGCCTTCGCCATCGTCTGAACGGACAATGGGCTTCGTAAAATCGTGTGAATTAGTAAAGGGCCTCTCTAGGCAAGGGAATAATCGGGAAGCGGCTAGATAAGATCTCTGTCCGGTGCTGCTCGCGGAAAAGCAGGATCGTAAAGTGCGGCGTGGCGCTCGTGCGCATGTGGTCGTATTGTAAATTGATAGCAATAAAATCTATTCATCTCTCTTTATCTGGCAAAGGAAGAGGAAGGCACACGGTCGCTTGGCCACGGCAAAATGGCGAGATTATTTCAAAGCGTATCTCTCGAGTCTCATGTGATTTCGTTGAATCTCCGTCGCGCGCCAGCGCGCCACGACGTCCCCGCGTATTAGGTACTTGCTTTTGAGAATATGGAGATTGATGATACATTATACAAACAGAAGCGAAAGCTTTTCCAAACATGAATAAACTTAGAAATGTTCAAAAAATAAAATATCGTTTATATCGTTTATATATCGAACTTTTTTAATATTAGAAATTGTTACTGAATAAAATTACGCCGCAGTTTTTTTTTTTGTAGTCGTAAAAACCAGAAGTTTAAGCTTCATTAGTTCCCACAAAAACCTATCTCTGCGGCTCGGAGGCGTGTGCGATCTTCTCCCGTGCGGGGTATCTCTTAAGATGGCGGAAAAAAGGGAAAGAAGAGCGGGTCCGCAGACAGCTCCTTTGCGATATCTATCTGCGCAAATATTAGGTGGATCCGCGGAAGCAGAAGAGAGAGAGAGACCGCCCCGATGTTTTCATTTAATATCCGCTGAAGACCCGGCTCGGTCCGCACTGACTGCCAACCGGCATTCAGCGGAAAGATTGCGAAAGTCATTTCCCGTGACTAGCGTTGAAGATGTTGCCTTTGAGATAGCCCATTCCGGAGCAATACGAATGTCTGAATACCGCGCGCGCACTATGGGAGAGGCACGCTCTACTTGTTCCCGGTAGTCCTCAAACTGTCACGATAACACGGGCGTTACGTGCATTCTTCCGAAGATTGCAATAAGACGTGACGATATACCGTCATCCAAACAAGTTTAGACATTAATTTAACATTATTCGGATAATAAACGATATATTTATGGTGCATAATAATGCATTCTTTATTAGAGTAAGAGAGGAGAAGAGTTCAAAAACATATTTAAGTTTCAAAATTGCAATGAAAAATTGTTTAAATAAATAATTTCATTTTATTTGATTTATTAATTATTTGGCTTAATACCAAGATTCCTTTGTCGGGGTACCGACGTCAGTTAGAGTGATAAATTCATAACAACGCGAGTGTAATGTACCACGTGCGTCCATTGGCGCATCGCCAAGATTCACAACTGTGCGACGGATGATTATAGTAACATCAGGCATCGTTGCGCTACACTGAGGACTTAATCAAGCGATCATTGCTCCGAACAATTATGTCTGTACTACGCGCAATTTCACGCTTCCTCGCGCAACAGAAATTTAATTTACATCTTAATTATTAAGATATTTCACATGGCAAAGTTTCGACATACACACACCTTGATGGTTTTCGAATCAATATTAAGTAGAGAGAAACGCGGGCTCCACCGAGTGATTTACGATCCGGCGAAAGTGCGCGATAAGGCAAAATCAGCTGATAACTACGCGATCGGAAACGAGCGTATATCATATATTCAGCATGGTTGATTAATGCGGCGTTGGAATATTCAGCGCGGAGTGGCCGCGCTATATTCCGACAACGGAATTCCACCTGCTCTAGAGTTTAATGTCACCGCGCTAGTATTTCCTTCGCGCGAGCAATACGAATCGTCGCTCGCGCGCGGAGACAGCGGTAGATTACCGTCGACGGCGCAGCAATTCTTGCGGTGTGACACAGTGTAATATTTCAACGCCGCCTTGACGATATTTTTCAGCGGCGCCGCGGTAGGTAGGCGAGTTATACCGCGAAAGTGGGAAATGTCAGCGAATGATTGCAGCTCCGTGGTCCCACGGAATCGCCGAAAGGAAACGCCGATACGCGCGAACTGTCATTAATCTCGTGGAGCAAAAAATCGTTAGGTTTACCATAAAGTTTGTATAATAATTTGTCGCAACGTATCTCTTCTGGTCTCTTCCTGACAAAAGAGTCACACTTCAGACTTTTAATTAGAAACTTCATAAAGATGTAATTTATTATTAAATGATGGTGTCGCCGCGTACTGCGGCGGTATATTTCTGTAATTTGAATCACGACAGAGGAGTAATGCGATGAAATGTAAATGTCGCGTCACGCTGTAGGATTCCTCGCTGTTTCTCTCGACAAGGTCGCTTATCGTTCAACTCTTTTCGCTGCTTTTCTGACTAGACATGTAATTGAATCGTTCCCTCTCTCTCTTCAGACCGACGTCGCAGCTGAAGTCAATACTCAACGAGTGGCGAAAAAGAGAAAGAGAGAGATAGAGAGAAAGAATATTTCGACCGCGACGTGTTAACTCACGGCGAAGGTCGCGATTCAACATTTTTCGCGGTCTAAATATCCTCGGAAACGCTAATGGGTAGCTGTAGCAACGTAGCGGGTAAAGACGAGAGAATACTATGATACACAGACACGGTCGCGTGTGCGATCCTGATTACGACGCGACGAGGAGGAGGGTTGCAAAACTTTCTTTCAACTTCCACCCCGAAAAAAAACCCTCAGCGAGGACGGGCGAAGTCATCAACGCTGATAAATAAAACGTTAGAGCTACACACGATGGTACCGACTGTCTCTCGTCTCGCGCGTATTCTTATTACGCATACACGCTCGGGCCCTTCAATCCTTTGCCTCCGTCCTTTTCTTCCCCGTCCGTCAAGGGTGCGATCAGAAGTGCGTGAGCTCGCTGCAGCACGCACACGTGAGATCGCCACCCTCCGCTTGTGTCTCTCTACGTCTCTGTCTCTTTCTATCCCGTCGTTGCTGCCACTTCGAGCTGGTGAAACGCGAGCACTCCAGCCAAACAAAGGCAACCTCCGTCGTCACCCCTTACCGGTACCACTCTTACCTAGTAGCTTAGTATGTACAGTCTCGGCTGTAATACACTGATTTACAGAATGTGTGTATATATATCCTGTAGATACGCATTCAAGCTAGTTCGCGAGATGCGTATGTTCCTCCATTGTGGAATGTAATTTGAGTAATTATTGTTCGTGTCTACGTATTAATTATTACCTAGTATTCGCGGTTATGTGCGCGAGTTATGTTTACTATGCGAAATTGTGCGTGCAAAATTGCGAGCATATATAGTCCCAATCATTAGAATCTAATTCAAAACGGTGCTTCGAGAATTTATAGGATTTCGAGGATGTATATATTTTTTTCTAAAAAAAAAAAACTATTTTTCTATAACATTCTAAAAAACAGTGTCCGTGTATATATATTTGTACAAATATTAATTCAAAGTTGAAAAATCTACGGTTAACAAGACAATGTGTATAATCGCTCACTGTACACGTGTTCTCTGAGAGGCAGCAATTTGTATGGACTAGTTGAAAAACTCGACGGCGCGCAATTCCGACCGCAGACACCGAGCGTGCATTCGTCGAGAGCTGTTTGCTCTCGTCGTGCGCAGCAGCACCGCGACCAACCCCTTCAGGATCTCGCCAGTGAAAACAACGAATAATGTTTTCGCCTCGCCGAGAAATTGCATTGAACGTAGCGATGCTTCGTCGCATCTGTTTCGCGCGCAATAATGCAGTGAAAACCAAGAATCGCGTTGCTCGAATGGCAATACTCCGTCCGGTCTTCGTTTATATATATGTATATATTTTCACCTTCGCGTCATTATATCGCGCGAAACAAAGAACTTACGCGCGCGATTTTCCTTGAAGCTCGTCCTATTACGTTGTCGACGCACGTAATCGTCCTTATAGAGATTCTCGAGTATTACGAAAGAAAGCGCCATTCGCAGAATTCAATACGCTGGAAATTACTGCATGTTTAATTGCACTGATAAAAAAAAAACTTCCGTAAATATTATTTTTTATCACAGAAATTTTAAACAATTGTGTTCCAGTACGATGAAAACTTGAGATACGATTTGAAATCATAACTCTGTGAATTTTCAATACGTTATTTTGCAATGCAAAATGTTTGCTTTCCACATAAAAATGTTACGACTTCATAATGGCGTAAAAAACTTTTCGAGGCTATTGTTCGGGTTGTTGTGTAAATTGTTAAAACAGAAATAATGGAAAAAAAAATTCTCGAGCCTTTCTAACTATTGATGTGTTTTTTTGAAATAAATTCTATTCTGTAATTTCAATTTCTTTTTCAAATTTTCTTATCGATTACGATTACATTACGTACACAATTCACCGTGTGTTCATTCAACTGTCTAAAAATCAAAGCGTCGCGTTTACCGCAACGGTAGTTGAGATTATACTCATTTGTCGATCGTGCGTGCAAATTTATTTCCGCAAAATGCTTAACAAGAACACGAACGGCGAGAAAAAAAACCACCAATGCGGTGATAAGTCGGTTTTTCGACGTGAGAACAAGAACGGAGGGAATTGATGCGTGTTAACGCGCAGATCCGCGCAAACTCGGCGGCACGAATTCCGCGATCAAAGCGCGTGAGTTCTCTGTCGTTAGCGACCTCGGCACGAGGTCTTAGGTTCTGACAAATTAATGTCAAACGTCTTAGCACATGCCATGTGCATTTCATAAATTACGATGCTGGCGATGCAAGAATTTAAGGATATATACTTGAAGGTAGCGCGGCAATGTTAATGTGCGCGCCGAAAGCGTCGCCGAAGCGTGAGCTTTCTTAAATCACTCCGGCGAAGCGAGCGAAAAGTTTTCGACGACCGGAAATTTTCGTTTTGTCAGTGATGGATGAAGATATTTCTTCAGGGCGCTAGCGCAGCGTAATTTGAAGACTTTAATATCTTACACTTTAAAAATATAGATCTTCTATATATACGTTATATATATTAAACAATCGTAAAACTATCTAAAGTGAACTAAGCAGAACTTTCGCCAAAAAACCTCAATTATATTTTAATGACATTCAGTCTTAATAAATTAATTTGTCTCATTATTTATTTACTTTATTGTTACTTGGGTTGTTTTATGATTTTAGTAATGCAATTATCACGCTCAAAACTTAATCTTGTGTTTTCTCTTTTTCGACAAACGAATGGTCTCTTTTTATGAAGAGTTCGAGTTTATACATGTCAAAGCTCACAAACCACTCTAGCAGGGAATTATTCGAAGCCGACGGTGCTGGTTATGACGGTGCACTGCGAAACTACGGCAAAGCCTTGTGTTTGTGAAATTATCCGAATAGTAATTATACGGCAGGACGAATAGTATATGACGGCGTGCGATCATTGCCCGGCCGATTATTTGTGATAAATGATTACATTCGCTATTCTCGGGTGCGTTGCGAACGATCGCAGCGATGATATTGTTGCAGAGGCGAGCAATGATTCACCTGAGTGCTTGTAACGATTATGCAATACGAGTCGCATTACACTATCGCGAAATACGTTATCTTGAAAACATGATTATTATATTACATTGTTTTATCCGTTATTGTTTGTCACCAGAAAATGCAATTTTTCTCATATCATCGCATCAAGTATCTTGGATAAAGAAAAATAAGGGAGATAATATCTACTTATTTATCTTGAAATATTTAGCTGTAGACATTATCAGATTAGAAAGTAAGAGAATTCGACTGCTACAAGATTTTGAAAGCTCAATTAAATGCTTAGAGACTTTAAGCAACGGCGTACTGACAAGCTTCGTTCGCTCTTACACACGCGCGAATTACAATGTCGAGCAAATTGCACATGCGGTAACGCGTGTTTAGTTCGCGAAGGCATTAAACGCGAGAGAGAGACGACAGTTATACATATTTGTTGTATGCAATCCTCGCGCGTCGGCCGGCCGGTCGCATTTCATGCGAACTAAGCTGCATTTTGACGTCGCTAACGCTAACGCGCGACGATACCGGGGACAACTGTAGAATTTCCCATAACGAAACTCGTTGGCGCGCGAGAGCTCGACCGATTCACCGGACGAACACCCGAAGAGTGTAGAACGGAATGGAATAGGAAGTCTCTTTTCCACTGGGTCCGGGTTACAAGATCGTGCGGAAAACATAAAGATAAGAAAGGATACAAGAGTGGAGTGTACACGATCGATGAGTAAGCCTGGTATGCGGCGATAATGCAATATCATATAGTATCTCATATGGTATCTCGTCGAGAGATAAAGGAAGAGAGAACGTTCACGAACGAGCAACAAGAACATCTCAATAGAAATGAAACACGCGTTGATTGCACTTAAAATTTATGGATTTGCGTCGCGCAGAGTTCGTGCGCGATAATCGCGGCGAAGCTGGAGAAAATAACGCCCCGGAACTCGTTCGAGCGCGTATTCAAAGATTACAGCGCGATTCCGTGATCACCGGTTAAGATCAAATCGCATATGACTGTGTTCGATTATATTCGGAATATTTTATGGAAATGTACTTTGTATTATATAAGAATATATTTCAAGATATCTCCGAGATAAAGCTCGAACATAAATCAATCTCCAATTTATTTCCCATCGATCGCAGCAGACGTTTACTTCTCGGATAACGTGAACGGTACACATTCGGGAGATATAAACCCGAATATTTGACGTTAAATCTCGTCGATCGTTTTCGATAAACATCACGCGATCGGCCAATTGACACAATCCCGTTTGATTCGCGTACATGCACGTGAATGTAGAACCGCGCGCGCAGTTTCTATATAAACAATTCACGACGGTATTTCCAATTTCGTAATTTTTTTCTTCGTCTCTTTTATTTTTGTTCGTTTCACATCCCTTTCCTACGTTCCCGCGGCACAAATTTGTCTTTTTTTTCCTTGCTTGGCAAGGAAAAACGGTAGGATGTTTCGTGGGCCGTAAACACGGGAAAATTATCGCATAGAAGGGATGAAAGGTGGCCGTTGCAACGTAATAGCGAATTCTTCTCGGCAGTTTCTGCGTCCGGCGTGGAAAAATAGGCTTCGTCCGCCCGGCGCGTTCGTGCAATTGCGTTGAATTATGATACCATGTTTTGATAACATCCTATATATGAAATTGTATAATTTAACGATAAAAAAAAAAACATTTTTCAATATTTCAATATTTCTGTGACTCTATACGTACATATATAATAAAATTCGCCGAATTTTGTCAACTAAATTTCACTATAAGTTCTGAATCGCAATGTAGACAATCTGAGATAAAAATTTTGAAGTCACCTGTACGACGTTTGTCATACGTTAGGTTTATTTGACGGGTATCGAACGATATTTCCATCCCGCGAGTTTTTGTTTTTGTTTGCCGATGAGTACAAAAAAAGAAAAAAAAAAAAAAAAAAAAACAACTGCGGGCTCTCCGATTATATACGATGACATTCGCGTTTCCCAGGCGTATACTCTTCTCCCCACGATTCTGAAACTTCACGCTCGATAGAAGTGCAGCAGCGCGACGGGCAAGACTTTCGCAAACGACAGATTTATCACCGCCGAATCGAACTTTTTGATTAATGAGCAATAAAGTTGGAACGTCACGTGACAAGAAAGAGAAAATAATATTACATAGTTACAATAACAAGTACGTTTCAAGATTCTCTCAAGGGAATATATTCAACTTATAAAAAGATTTATAAGTTGAAAAACATTTTTTAAGTGACAAATTAAAAGAAAGTTAATTTCTCTCGAACAATACTATGATTTCGATCACTGTGCAATGCGAACAAAACGCATCTCGTTCAGGGTTAACGCATATTATTCTGTGCGGCAGCTCATATCTGGTTGCGTGCGAGGGTGAATAACGAGGGAACGAGAAAGAGGTAAAACAATAGAGGGTGTCCCAGGAACGGGAGCGAGAAAGATGCGGTCGCAGAAAGGAGAATAAAGGTGTCAGGTAATGTGATATATGGGATCGATTTGAATCCGGCGTTTAAGCCGCGCGCCATAATTCAATCTCGATCGCCTTTTCCTTCCTTCTCCTTTTCCGCAGCTCTCCCTTTTCCGCCGTCTTTCTAGTCTTCTCGGCCTCCGTCTCTCTCGCCCGACCGTGTACTATCCCTCAAGGGCACGTTCGATACTCAATATATACTTAGATACATTCGAGCTACTCTCCGTGGTACCCGGTCCGCATAATATATACGCGAATTCCGTTTGACTCCATAAGGTCTCGTTCACATTGTCTTCTTCGATTACGAACGAATTTCTTATGGGATTATTGGCGCGCCATTTTCGGCTGATATCGAGCCTTGTAATTTCCACCTTGTTACTACCGTCCTCTCTCTTTGTAATTTCCAATACATTTGGTGGTGTAGCTGTACTTCGTAACGATCGCTCTCTCCAAGTTCGCGTGTTTGCGCGATAGTATAGAAATAAATAAGTGCAAACTCAAATCTCCGAAATCTGTTTTAGTTTATCCAATACTTAATTCAATCATTCATGTAAAAGAACGCGTTAATTAAAAACAAGTTTATGTATTAATATTGTGTATTAACTTCATTTGTTAGTTTTGAATGTTATATTTTTGTGTGTGTATGTGTGTGGGATTAAATTACTGAAAAATAATTTATGTTGAGAACTCGTGAATATATAAACGAAGAATATAAGTAATATTTGCGTTCGGGGAGGTGGGGTCACGCACGAATGTGAAAGTTATTTTACATGGGATTCGACCGTTTGCGCAAAGCGCGTTTTACGTCGTTAACGTGACGAGATGGGGCTTACGTTTTTCCGCACGGATGTGTGCGTAAGACGCATGTCGAGACGTCTGGGTTTTCGAGGCAAGTAGAGGGGGAGGCTCGACGATATTCGAGCGGGAAATCTGAGGGTCACGTAGCAGACCCTTCGCGGGAGATATATCGTTATCGCATAAATGTAATGCTAATCTAACGCATCCCATTGCCGTTTCTCACGTTCACAATGTAAATTCGAGATTTAGTGATAGAGTATCTATAATAAAGTTTCTCTCTTATTATTTTAGAAATCAGATACGCTTGTAATAACAGAATGACATCCAATGTCAAATAAATAAGTTACTGTATTGTCTGTGTGAAAGTTTACTCACCGATGTTTATTTATCTCTCATCGAGTGCAATGACTTGCGTCCGTGAATTCCATAGCGTATGCCGTTCACCATCAGTTGATTTTTCGATGAAATTTGAAATGTTTTACGTTTTTTTTGTACGGAGAAATTTTATCAAAATAAATATGACCGGAAATATTGAAGTTATTTTAGCCGACGAGATTTCGTGATGTATTTAATTAATACGCACAATCACCTGCGTCGTTTGTTATTCGTAACCTCACTTCGCGTCGAATCATCGAAACTATCTCAATATGCGTATACGCATTATTTACAATTTACATGTCCGCAGCGTATTGCGTGGTTTCCGCAAATCGAGATAATACTTGAATAAACTCCATTAGACGAATAAATTAATCAATTCTTCGATAATATTCGGAATCCGTAAAAGAAATTCGAAATCGCGCACAGTTTATTTGCGTTATAAGAGACTACTACTGTTTACACGTCGGTATGAAGTTAGCGTTGCATTAAAACTTAGGGCCATCGCACAAAATGACATAGCTGCATATGCATAGCAGACGACTGTTGCATTTAGACCAATGAGCATCTAGCATAGTTTTATGTAAATTACTATGTAAACTTTATGCTCATTGGTCTAAATGCTAATGCACATGCAACTATGTTATTTGGATGCGTTCACTTTGGACGCAAAACAAACGCACTCTTTGTGTGTGATAACTTTTACGCTCGCTCTGTCATAAAGAAAAATCCGCACATTTTCCGGAAGCGTTTATTCACGATTAAGAAACCGATTGTTTTCGTAGGTGACACTGGCTTTCTCTCTCTCTCTCTTTTTCTCTCTTTTTCTCCGTCATTGTGCAGTGTCGCGAAAAAAAAGAAACGTACTGGACGGACGACTCCGCCACAGTGTATCACAAGGCCGTACGCACATGGTAGGTTCGTCGTCAAAAGAAAGAAGAGAAAAAGACAGAGAAAAAACAAAGATAGGACGCGCTATCCGTATGTAAGTTAGACGACGAGCGAAAGATAAACAACATAGGACAGAAGAAGATGGAGCATGGGGTCCCGTACACGCTCGTCGGCTAGGCGGTCGGCCGGCCGGCCGATCGGCAGAGAGGGGGGAGCATTTGAACAGGAACGGAGCACAAGGCAGTGCACGCGCAGCCGCCGGGACGCGCGCATCTCGTATACTTTCGCGCTCTTCCATCGGAGCAGAAGGAAGAGAGGAGGAGCAGCCCGCGAAATCGCGATCAACGCGGCACTGCGCGTTCGGGTCTCGCGGTTGCATGACCGACACTCGCTTTTCAAAGTGTGTGTGAATTCAGACGTGCCGAAACGTTTGAAGAAATTGCCGAATGATTGTGTCACGTGATTCGCGAGTCGCGACAAGCCGCGCGAAGTTACAGCGACTTTGCGCTTCACGAACGAAGTTGCCAGTCATCATCTTCTAGAGAGGCGTTGTCATCGATCGACGAGGACGCGATGAAACAAGGTTTATGATAATTTCAGTTTTCATTGACATCCGCGACGCTCTCGACCCATCGATCTCTTTCGTTCTTTCAATTGTGTCGCGTCACATGCGCTACTTTCGCGATGGACTGAAAAGTTGTTCGAGCATGTTGCACCGTATCGATTATAACGCATCGCGAACGCATTACTCATTCAATTTTCAGAACTTCGGTTTGTTTCGGAGTACGGAACGTTTGAGAGGTCAAAAGGGTCACGGTTGATTCTCTGTTCGCAAGACCTTCGCGAGTTTGTTGTTTTTGCGCGGATTTGAAAGTCGCGTTGGATATTTCGGGGCGACGCGGCGAATTATTTCGGTGCAGTCGCGCGCGCGTCAAGCAACCGCGTGAAGTGCCGCTCGCATTTCGAGATTCGAATTCCCGCCGCGTTCAGACGTCGAGATCGCGCGCGCACTTCGCGACTGTTTTGTGGTAGCAACGATCGCGAATTCGCGAGTGCACAACCGGTTGGCGTGGATCTCGCCGAAAGACCTCCAGCGATGCACTTACATGGGACGAAGATACCACGGAAGAAGGGCGATGATCTAATGATCGATCATGAAGCGCAGTGCTGTGGGCGTCGTTAAGCAGCTCTACTTTTTCGACGACAGTCTGCCTGCGAATTTGGGTAAGTTTACATATAATGTTGTTTAAATTAAAAAAAAAATTGCTATTGACATTGATAATAATGATAACAATTTAAAAAACGCGAATTACAAAACGCAAAAAGAAAATATTACAAAGACAATGCTTTAAAAGACGAAGCAGCAGCAGCTCGATTACAAAGCTATTTTCTTTTTCTCTTTTTCTCTCTCTTAAGCTCAACTCACAACAAATAAAATATAACAAAAACAAAACATTTATTATCAGTGTATTAATGCTGTTTGATCGCATCACGGTTAAATTAAATTTACTTGGATAAATATTAATTGAATAATTTCGATTATTTGACCAATTGCATTCCTGTCAGACGATATAAAAGACAGTTGCTACGATTTTTATGAAAACAATATGACGCTTTTAAAATAAAATTTGCTTACAATATCGCTTTATTATTGCGTAACACAAATGAGATTAGATTATTTTGTCTCTTTCACTTTTTTTTTATTATTTCCTAATTCCATTAGAGTCGATATTGAGTTTGTTGTATATAACATGTGCTTTTTTCCAATAATTATTGGATTATTCAATAGAGCTGTATCGTATATTGCGCCGCGCAATTATACAGCGTTGCTATAATTGCTACAATTTATAGGATTGTAATATTCGGATTTGTACGACGTATGTGTTTGCCATGTATATACGCGCAAATACATAAAATAGATATTCCTAGATATTAATAACATATATACGCAAATGGTAAATACGTTTCAATATTCTATATTCTATTAAGTTTTTTTAGTGTAAGTATCAATTATTGAAAATGATTGCTGTTAAAAGCAGACATATTTACGTGAATAAAAATTAATTAAAATTAATGGGATATATTCGCGCGCGCTTTTGTATATTTTATATTTAAAGCATATATAATTTATATATTTAAAAAAATTACTGCAAATTCAAGCTTTATATCGTTTTATCATACTATGTAAAATACTTTACATAGTATGATAAAACGATATAAAGCTTGAATAAAATTTTACACTATTATCAAATAATAATAATAACGTATTAATAATCGTTTTAATATTGCGAATCGGGACGTAGTCGGGATAAATCGCGACAGAAATAAAATCGAAAATAAAAAACAGGCCGGGATATAGAAATCGTTTTAACCTGCTGCACCGAATTGAATCGTGGCAGCGGTGCAATATCGTCGCAGAATGTCGCGAAGATAAAAACTATGCGGTGTGTTCGGCTACTCGACGAAAAGATCGTTAGTCTGGCGCAACTTCCGTGAAAGGTTGGAGAACGCGACACGATTCCGTTGAAGAAGACCACCTCTTCAAGTAGGCGCTTAAACGTCAACATCTTGGAGAGCGCAGTCACTCGCTACGAGTGCATCGGTGGAGTGCAGCAGCCGCTCCGGTCCTCTCGTGATGTCTCGGTTTCCTCTCTTGTGTCCTCATCTCCCTCCCAGCCCACCCACCACTCCGGGGTTCTTTCCAGGAGAAAGAGCGGCAAGAATTAATGTGCGGTATAACGAGGAATTCATATCAACAGAATATTTCCATCCGTTCTATTAATTGCGCCTCCATTTCCGCTTCACCGATCGCGTTCGTGATGTATGCAAAGCAAGTTCGAGCCGAGGTTGCTTACCACACGAGTTACATTCGGGCGGCGAGGCAATTTAGAGAGTAAGCATACAATCGCGCAAAAAATGAGCTGATTGTATATTTGTACTTATTGTTAGCTTAATTAGAGAAAAGCATTTCTTTTTTTTTTTTTGAGAATTATGTTCGAAAAAATCGCGAAAATCGTGGCAACCATATCTCGTTCCGTAATCTTGTTTTATCTAAAGCAATATTGTCTCGATACAATGTATACAGATGTATATTTCGGCACTAACTTTATTTATCACAAAATAACCAAATGACTTATCGTGAATTTATCGTGAAAGAAATATCTGTATTAGAATAGATATAACTTGCAGCATCTCTCTGTCATGGCAAGCTGCCTTTACAGTAAGGAATATCTGGTAACTTACGGTAAACTATATCGGAGATAGCAAGATAGCCCAAAGCGGAATATTCTAAACTATGTTCAACCGCAAGAACATTCGTGGTGAAGCTATTGTAACTTATTTCAAAATATATATTCGGCTAGTTTATATCAAGTTAGTTTGTTACAAAGTGTACAACTTACAACAAAGTATATCGGGCGTATAACAACGACTCGCTATAAAAGCACAATTTAGCACAGTGTAATGTTCCACATAACGTAACAAACCGCGAATTACATCGAGACGAGACAACAATGCAAAATATACCGCGAAACTATCTAATCACAGACGATATTCATGGCGGACCATTATAATTCAAAGTATATTGCGTTAATGTTCTCGTGGTACGCGTAACGTACAGTAAAATATATTCCATTCTAATAATAACAACACAATGTGCACATCTCACGTCTTATCGAGGGTAATATTCGGCGCGCAACGTAACTTATCACTTATCTATATGTTGCGAGATATCTTATTGGCGAATATATTCAGAACTATTATCGATCGCGGAATATATTAGTTGCTTTATCGCAAGAAATATTTGAAGTAACGTAACTTATCGCAACGACACTCAATATTGGTAAAGGTGAAAAGCGAACGCAGGTGATAGAGACGATGGAAAAATGAAGGAGAAGAGTGAAGAGGGAGGATCAAATCACGGCGTAGGGAAAATTGAAGAGGTAGCATCGTTGATGAGTGCGCCGAACCAGACTCTTCAGATCTAGGGGAGTTTCTACTCTAATTTCAGCAAGGCCTCTCCGCGCCTATCTCTCTCTCTTTCCATTTTCGCGGTCGTCGTTTAGAGTTCGAGATCCGTGTTGAAAGCGAGACTGTGTTGTCGCTAAGACGACACCGGGAGAAGGAGGCGCGAGAAAGAGCAGAGACGAATCACTTGTCCTCGAAGAAACTCCCATTCGTCGAGTGCGAAGCCGTTCGAAATGAGACGATGGGAAACAGAAGTATGGCTCTTCTTCGCGGCTTTTCGCCTCGCTGTGGAATTTTCTAATTGAGCGCGTTTTCTAATACTTAACTAATGCTTAACCTCATTAATAACGTACGCTTTAAGAAACTCTCGAAAACTCGGCCGCCCGATGCGCCACTGAAAAATGCAGTACGTTACTTAGACCGCTCGCACTTAAGTAATATTTTCCGGCGGTTTTACGCGATACATTTTGTAGAGAGCGGGGCTTTCTGCGAGCAGTCGCTGTGAAATAACATATATTTGAAGTTTTACCGAGGTAGTACAAAAGAGAAGAAAGAGATATTGTCTTATTTTCGAGAATGTGTTGATTTGCCGAAGATATTTATGTATCGAGAGATTAAATGATAATTACTCGTGTCGCGATCAAATATGTAAACAACAACAACTCTTTCAGTTTTCTCTTTGAGTTAAATTTATTTGGTGTAAAGATCGATATATTACCTACTTTATAACACACCGTTCTCACATATTTGCCGTAATTAACGGTGCAACATTTGCGGGATACAAACGGACGCGGTGACCGAACGAAAAAGGAGCGGAAATGCGTGGAGAGGGTGGCGCGGCGTTTCATTTTGAACGAGGAGCATTCTCCACGGCCGGCTGGCTCGCTCTAAACAGGCAATATTACCTATTGACTTTGGCTCGTGGGGTTGGTCGATGGTTGACTAAGCCGGATGCGAATTCCAACAGAATTTGTCTATATGCGGCTTTACTTTACGTAAATTTTAATTCCGCGTTGTTTAATTATAACCAAAGTTATATGTTAAATATTAGAACGTGGGTAAATTAATTAAATGAATTTTTTTACAGAAGAGAAATAGAAAGAGGTGAGACATCGCGTGTATGTTTAAAACTTTTGCAATTAAAATTAACGTTGGAAAACGTTGAAACGTGTAGGCAAAAATTAATAAAGAAAAAATTTCGGAATAACGCGTTTTTTCGGAATAGAAATATTTTTTTTTCTCTGATGTCTGTTTTTTTCATCTTCGAAACATTTTTCTTGGCTTGGGCCGCTTTAAATCGCACGTTCGAATCAAAATCCTCCGGTTGTTCGCGGATGATTACTTTGCCAGAAATTTTTGTCAGGCTATGATCTCGGTGCATGTTCATTCTGACAGCTGTCCGACTTGTCCCAGCGTCTGGTGCATCTCCAGCATTTCGCGCGACCTATTCAGCTTCGCATCGAGTTCATGGACGCTCGTAAAATTTCGGCCTCTCTGGCCGCGAGTAGGTTTCTTCGCGTTTTACCCGTTGTATGATCTCATCTCTGCGTCTTACTCCTTTTGATCTCTTAATGCATCTTTGCAGAGAGAGATCCTCGGACTGCGGTGTGTTCCATTTTTCCTTTTTTGCATCATATATGATAAAACTCTCTCTCGCTGATATCATTCGGATGATTATGTTTTTTCTGCAATATTGATTTTATTTAACTGAATGTATTTTTATTATGATGATTATTTTTCGATCATTATTACATAAATTTGTTTTATATCCGGAGATTATACACACTCTCCAATAAATTTGTTATAACAACGGAAACGATATCGTAACGTTTGTTTTCCTTTTAGGAAATATTTTCTTGAAATTATAATAATAAAATCCATTATTATATATAGATATATACGTATAGATACACGTCAAAAATAATATTACTGTTCATGCTTCGTGTTACCGTGATTTTTAGTAATATCGCGTTCCGATAATGTAATGTTCGTTACATTTTAACTACATTTCTCATGCATATACATATCTGCATTATTGCAGTCTATGTATTCGTGACTCATATAATTATTCGTGTTATAGAGTTAGGATTACAATATCTTTTTAATATACTTTTTACTGAAAAATGGAGAAAAATGTAAACATTAGAATAAAACAATTTTTATTCTTTTTATTCTATGCACACACAAATTGAAATATTGAACAATTATAGAGAGAAAAGATTCTTTTCGCGATACATGTGAAAATTTGGATAATAGCACTGCTATCTCGCGTCTTCGTAAGTCAAATATCGATGAATTATCGAACCGTATTCTGTGCGTTGACGATACGCCATCCGTCATATTATCGGTTTACCAGCATGTATATTTTTTTACACGTTCTAATTATATCCGTCCTGCCCAACCCTGCGTACGGTCAATCCGGATTTCGGTCGGTCGACGGGCAAAATAACTCGAATCATATTACACGTGCGTTAATACGTCGCGTAACGCATTGACTCGCGTCGAAACAGGCAACGAATAACAAACGAACGGATCAGTAATGTAATGCCAGGATGCGAGAAGTGGAGCGAGTCGATCTTTTTCCCCAATAAAATGAGTTATTCGTCATTCAGCATTCGGTTTCCAATTTTCATCGCAAAATCCAATCATGTCTGGGAGATTTCTGCTTTCTCGATCAATTGAAGCGTATCGATTCTGATTCACATTGATTTTTGCCACAGGTCATTATCGTAAATGACACTTACGTATGTTTAATAATACAGACAAAAATCGAGTAGGCCAGACAAAAATTCCATGCGGAAAAATCATTACAATTAAATAAAATTATTTTTTGAAAAATTACAAATTTTCGAGGTTAATGTAAATATAAAAAATACAAGTAGATATATGTGTGTGTACTTTTCCTAGAAAATATTTTTTTCTAACTTTGAATTTCTACAAAAACTAATGGACTTGAGTTTCGGCGGTTTTTGCAAAACATGAAAGTTTCATGATATAAAAATATTGCTGTTGTAAAATTCTATGTCTGTTGAGAAAATGCATTCGCCTGCAGTTCAGGCGTTGAATTTCGCTGGTGGATTTGTAGGAAGTTGTCGCGCGGCGAAGGCTTCGACGACATGCATTGGCCTCGGGCGAGCTCGTGTCTCTTGTATCTCCGATAATTATTCATTTTCCTGCGCGTAATTTGGTTTGATTTAATTGCAAACGATGGGTCGTCCGTCGCGTTTGCAGAGGTTTGCCCGGTTTCCCGCTCACGCTCCTCTCACTCTCTCTCTTTCTCTTTCTCTCACTCTCTCTGCCAGCAACGACCCTTCATGGATTTCCCAGACTGGCTCAATATAAACTGCAATTTAATTGCCGAGCCGGCCAATAAACCATACTTCCTCGTAATTTCGCGGCCGAGGACCGCTCATTGCAAAATCAAGGGCGCACGATCGAGTTCGACGACGATCGCAATTAAGACATTTTTTCCCATTTTATTTCCATCATTTTTCTTACTTCTTTGTTTTATCGGTAACTGGGAATCGCATTTTTGTTTGCTTTTTTTTGTTTTTATCAGAACACGATCATTTCAATTGCCGAATGCATACTAGTAAAGTCGTCAATCGAATTTATTGCGTGCACGTCCACCCTGATTATTCAAATTTAATAAGTTATTTATGTGTTATTTATGTGTTATGTAGAATTCTCAAAAAAAGATACATGAATTTTTATGTGTCAGATTGTTGTGCAGCAAGCTCGTTGTGCGCCGCAATTATTCACAAATGAAAAATTTTCGTTTACTGTCGAAATTTATCCGTGTTCATTCCCGTGCGCGTCGCAATATGCGCATTGTATGTGTTCAGTCAGCGGCTAATTGGCAACGCGAAATTAGCGTGGCTTAAATGAAATTGGCATTTTACATGTTATTACATCCGGTCCGGTATTCGTACGTCCCATAATTATTTAAGCGATGCTACGTAAAAGGGAGAGATGCTTCTCGACAGAGAGTAAACCGTCGCGATTTTCGGCATTCCACCATATATTATCTCGGGGACTGGTAGCGATTATCAGCCGAGTTTCGAAATCCTGCGAAGCCGAGCGAGCGCGAGCGAACGAATACTACATCTCGTTTACCGGCGACGACGATAATTACTGGGCCACGCGAGGCCGCCTCACGCCATTAAATTAATCTGCTGCCATCGATATCGCCCGGTCGTAGCAAAATCCGTGGTCTTATAGCGATAAACACGCAGTTACACCGCCCGACCAGTCCCGGTCGTATTTTACTCGCGGCCCGCGATTTGTCACCTTTTATGCGCCTTTTACGTCCCGACCTGTTTCTTAAACACTCGTTTCTATGCTCGTCTATCGCGATATCCTTGCCGTAACCGAGGATACATGTTGCGTTACCCGCTATATTGCGCGCCCGCTTGTTGTATTACACGCATGCCGAGGGGGACGAATGCTTATAGCTACTACCTCTAGTAGGCGTAGGCAATGTCATGGAATATCGGGTGGCGTTCGATCGAGCGTCGTTGAGAGGAATTCCAGAGGGTGATATTGTGTCGCGGGAAAAGATAGAAATCCAACTGGGAACCAGAGAGAAAGAGAGGGATAGATAGAGAAAGAGAGGAATTTCTCCGCTCCAAGTACCGTCTATCTTGCGTCACTCGATACTGTATTAACATCTGGTACATCTGCCAGGAAAATCTCTATCGCGGCTTCCTCGCCTAATTAATTCGTCGCGAAATATGATTTCCATATTACATGTCTGCAATTTCGTTCGGAATGCCATATCGCACAACGGATGTGTAGAATTTCATCCGATTATAGGTGTACATATGTGCACATTACAATATGTTTCAATATCTTGATATATTTTTTTTTAGAATAAAACTCTTCCAGTCGCATTAAACGAAAAAATTTCATGAGGAAAAATCTAAACCGCAATAAAACATGTCGGATTATAAGAGAAAGATAATTCGAAGAGAAAATCTGTTCACTCGTTTATGTCGCTCCCAGTTCGTTGGCTAGAAAGATTTCTGCAATTTCTTACTATTGCACGTTTGTCAGGAGCGTGATGAATGAACCGCTGGAGTGAATAAGAAAGCTTTCATGTGAAAACTCACGCTTTAATAAGTCCGTGTTTAGACGGGACGCTCTATGTCCACAGTTAATCGAGACTTGGCGTTTGAAAAACGATCGTATTGGTAGACTGAAATGCATTTGCATTTCGCATGCTTAACAAAAAGATGCGCGATCTTTTTTACTGTGCGCGGTATCAGGCAAGGTTTTTCCCTTTCAGCATGTAGTATATTCGCGTGTACCGTTACCTATATGTTTTCGCCTTAAAACGCAAGGAGTACTCAGCGCAAGTGGAAAACGTGGCGTAATGTATGAATTTGTGCATTTACGGCATGCACATCTCACGCATATAAAATGACCATATATGCATTTAAAATATTTCATATTTTATCATATTAATTCACTGTTTTTTAAATACGTCTCGAGTCTTTCTGGCCCCACATAAGCGGATAAGTAATTAAGTTTTCTACAATTTGTCGCGCGCAAAAAGTGTTACTAATTACTTTTCAACTGTCGTCTTTTAGTTACGATGAAGACGAACATGTTGGCGGATCGTAAATGTAATGAACTCGAATTCACACCATCTGGCACTCGGAATGTTCGCCGCGTTACCCTTGAAAGCTTATGACTCTATTTCTTTTTCTCTCTCTCTCTTGAGAGAGAGAAACAAGTCTCTCTTGTGGCGAACGTATATTCATTGCGTAATTAACGTCTCGTAATTATAGACGCGCAACAAAGACAGCGAGTGGAACAGAAAGAGAAGGAGAAACCGGACGTTACATGTTCGCGCGTTCCCGCTTCTCGCCCGGTCGTGGACATTACGAGCTTTCACGAAGCCGCACCGCGTGAATAAGGAACTCTGAAGAGGGTGTTACGTGCATTATGGACCTCTCGACGATGGGCCGAGTGTCGGGGTCTACGAGCCGTTCATTGCTCGGTCGAGACCAAGCTCGGTTCTTAGGCCTTCTTTGAGACAGCACACTCTTTCTCTCCGTGTCTCGCTCCTTCTCTCCTTCTCTCAATTTTCTCTCGTCTCATGTCTTCCTTTTGGACACTTCTTCTCGCGCGCGCTCGTCCAATTCAGCGGCTGCTTGCTCGGTCGATCATGTATTTTGCAGGCGGCGCGTAACGTCGCCGCGGGGACGTCTTCAAGTCACCATCACGCCGAGAATCATTCTCGTCCGTGGGAAAACCGATAGAAACGAATCTTCTGCTGTCTCTTCTTTCTCTCTCTTTTCTCTCTCTCTCTCTTTCTTTCTCTCTCTCTCTCTCTCTCGTTCGGGACGCCACTTCGGCATTGACGAATGAAGAGGTGATTGACCTCTCGGTTCTTTAAGAGACGCGCCAGCTACTCTCTCCACCTGATGCCCGGCAATGAAGCTGTACGACGATTCTTCACCGCTGAAGATAGGTCGGCTCGTAAGCGCGCTCGGGTGTCAATGGGATTAATGTTGCTCGATTAATGAGACCGTTCGCTGTAGGCGGTGCGGAAAAGTCGGGTTTAATAGCGTGGTATTAGCGGTAAATATAGTATTCTCGAGTTCGAGTAATTTTCGCGAAACTCGTTTAACTTTATTAAGGCGGCTAAATATCTTCGCATCTTCTATCGCGCGCGAGAGAAATCTCCGATCGATCACGTTAGGAGTTATTGATGTTTCTATACTGAATCATCGATAATTCATCGACGTGATTCCGTTTGCGCGCGATCTCGTTGCGACGAAACGATGGGACGAGGTACGAGGCGAATACCGGAAGGAAGAGAAACAATAACAGTTCGTCGCGCACGTAGTGCGCTAACGCGTATAATGCGGAAAGTTAGCCTCGGTTGATCGACGTCGACGTTGTACACGGGCCCTTCTTCCCCCTCATCTCCGGACTTGTGGTCGGACGAGCGAACGGAAGTTATGCGCGCTTGGATCGCTCCGTGCAACGAACGCGCAGCAAACTGTTGCGAGCGATGAGGGAATCATTAGTCAGGTCCATAGGTCCTCAGTCGAGTCGTAAAGATAGCGCAATCTCCACTATCCCGTTCATTTTTACATCACGCTCGCTTATCATCACGCGGTTGATACCCGAACTGTTCGAACGACAATGAAAGCGATTTCTCGACTTTATAACACGTTGTAAAAATTTCACAAAATTTTACTGTGTTTTCTCTGATTAATATTTGAAATAATTTTGAGATAAAATTAGTTAAATTTATCTTTCATTATAATCGCATACTTAATGGCAAAACGACTAGTTTCTGACTTTTTGTCCATTAAATGTGAAAGCGTAATTGTTAACGAGCGAAAAAAAATTTCTGGAGCCGCGTGGGTACCGGCGTTCCGCTCATTGAAAGTTTAAATCATTCGTTGTTCGAAGTAACACAAAGCTTAATGAAGCGAGAAGCACAATGGAATAGCGGAAAATATGTTATTAACACTTGTTGAAGTACTACCTCACCATTTCCATTTCTCCGATATTCAGTGCTTTTGTATAGGCCGGGTTGAATTTGGTTTTCGCTGTGTGCATGAACCTACACACAAATTTGTATTGCCTCGTTTATCTACTCTTTCATTATCGCGACATTCTTGATTAAAGCGATCTTTTTTTTAATGCGCCTTTTATATACCGATAAACAGCATAGAATATATGTATCGATTATCGATTCGGGATAAATAAAATATCGGCTCAATGCGCAATCTCGACGTTGAAGCCTGCTATCAAAATTACCTACTGTTCGATTCATTCGATACAAATCTCCGAGGATTAATTCATTCATCCCTAGTATATTAATTCGCGAAATTCTACATTCGCATCACGTCGTTTCATCATACGACGTTTCTTCTGCTACTCGATTACATTTTTCTATCTTGGTTTTCGATTGTGCTCGCTTGCTCGCTCTCTTTTTCTCTCTCTCTTTTTTTTCTTTGCTTCATTAATTACGACGGATTTCTACCGCTTAACAAAACACTTTTTACTTTTGTCGAACCCCGGCGCGCGGAACGGGCACGAGTCGCCATTCGGTCGCGAAATTGGTCACGTGGCTGGAAATGTTTTGTGCGTGTATCCAAGGAAGAGGGAGCGGGACAGAGGGAAACGGGACAGAGAGAAAGAGAGAGAATTAGTACGGCTAAGGGGATGCGCCACTTCGATCGAACTCGATTTGTTACGTAAGCGAGTGTGCTCGGTGTTGCGCGAGTAGAGATCCGTGTTTATCACACTGTGAAAACCCTTGTCACGTGCAGACACGGAAGACGGACCTAAGTTCGTAACTATAACGTTCCTGTTGCAATTCTCGCGCAGCTATCCACACGCGTATATTTCAATTTCGTTTATGATCTCTCACTATGCGCTCGCGCGCGAGCTCGATGAGTGTAAAAAAAAAAAAAAACTGTCGGTGCGTTGCAAGATACATATCTATCGTTCGCGGTGTATGTGTCCGACGTAATTGAAGTTGACAAGTTGAACGATGACTTATATGAAGTTAAAATATTTTATTTTTGAAATATAATTAAAAGACTTTTTTCTCTGTAGTTTTTTGTGTGTTTATTAAATATCTTGTTCTTATAATAACATGAGTAAAAACAAACGAGAATACATTTAAATTTTATTGTATATGATCTAAACACACAAATTAACACAATAAACACGGAGAATAGAGAGAATATACAATAGTCATATATAATATACAATAGTCAATATGGAAATTGCAAGGAGAAACGGGATAACAAGACTATATCTATCGATCGTTCACATTACATTGGTCTGCTGTGCCAATATCGATAGTCTCTTGCAGGAGTCTGGATTCGAGCACGTGACAATAACACCTTGCGATAAATACGTAACGCCATTTCATCGGACGTAATCGCGTAATTGTATCGACGAAACTTTAGAATAGCGTGAAAAAAAAAAACAATATTCGCGAGGACAATCTCGCGTTGCTCACGATCTCCGACGAATATCGACCCTCGACGAGACGGCCGACACGGTTACTTCCGGTCGACGGCCAGATTTTACGGCAAATTAAAAATTTCGCATCCTGACGGGGGCGTGCGCTCGCCGGTCGATGAATAAAACATTGTTCTGCGTGGTTAGCCTGATTATTTACGCAGGTACGCGGCGGGCAGCCGCACAAGCTGAAATCGATGTAGCCGCGGCTAGTAAATATATCGACTATTAATACACATCAGGATGTATATCCACGCGTGTGGTACACAATTTAGTTTTTTTTTTTTTTTTTTGACGGCGCCATTTTGAAAAACGAAATTTGATGCGCACGCAGCCGACGCATTTTGCATTCGAAAGAATGATATATTTTTTTTCACACGCGTCGTGATTTTTCGACAGATCGGACAGACAGCATGTCGATGCTCGCGCGAGATAGACACAATACCGCGAGCTTGATTAATAATCTCATTATATTTAGCAAGCCGCATGGTCGGTGATGAGTTCGTTTCTACGTTCGTGGCTTTCGAGCAAATTGTACGATGTCGAGAGCCGAGACGCAGCGAGAGAAGTTGATTAATGAGATTTCACGCATATGTGATTGACTCTCGTGTAAGATACGTATCTCGATATCAGTGATTGTTCGAATAGATAATTGGAAGTGTATTGCTGACTTATGTCTTTTCGCTACTTGATAATTCATCATATGATGTATGCGCGTCTGGGATCTAGACTTAGAGTCAGCTAGAAGACGGTTTCACTACTTTATACACGTCTAATTAATAACACAGTCACAGACTTATTTAGTACTCGAGAAAACACCTAGGAAATACATCCAATAAACAATTGTGGAGATGCGTTCTAGATAAGATTGTCAACGTTACGATTATTTCTGATTCTCAAAGACGATCGCTGTAATGTAGGATATTCGCGATGGGCATTCAGATGCAAAGGGTCGATGAGTTCCCTATACGTATTGCATTTGCATGCATTAGACAGCCACGTGGCCCGGTTCCAGGGGAATTCTCCCGCGCACGAACGAGCGAGCTGTAAAATCGGTGCTGGGAATCGCTCACTCAGCGCGGGAGGTAAGATGGCGCACGCACAGGGAAATAAACCGTTGTTCGTGCGAATTTCGCTTGGAAGTGGATTAAAGAGCCGATCGGCGCGATTTCGCCCTGCTCGTTAATTCTCGCCTAATGCGATCGACGTAACGAAACGCGTTCCCGAGAATGAGAATGTCGTCTATTTTGTATCGATCGACGAAACAGTTACTTTGTTATCGCGCGTAGTTGTATTATCTCGGATTTACTTGGCGGCGAGGGAAAGCACGATCCAATTAGGACCGTGGCGTTATTACCATAAAACATTCTACTCGTAACTCGGGCAAGCGGATTCGCCCGTGCAACAGTTTCCAGGTTTATCCCACAGGGATTTAATGCCGAGGTATTTAACCGCTTCGATTCGAATCGGTCGATTATTCTATGAAATAATGAAATAGTTCGGCGGTTCTCGGAAAGGTAAATCTCTTTTGTTGTTTAAGTGGATTTAACACTTATCTACTTTACATCAATCATATTTAATTATTATTTGCATATAAACGTAGGAGCGTATGACCGAATTTTACTTGCGGAATTAATTGAAACGATTTAATAATGAAATATTTAAATCGCGTTCTGTTGAATTACTCTCGAGTCGAATGAGAACAATTAAGTAACTGAGAGCAAATCGTTTTCATACAAGTTGCTATTCGATGTTCGTTCATTTATTTAATTTCGCTAATTATTATTCGTCGATATATTTATATGCAAATTAGTATTCTCTCAAACAACGCAAAATATCCCGATATCACGGACAATTACGTAATTCTTTAAGGTAGCTTTATACGCGCGTTCATTGCTCTCAATCGGTTTAGAGTATCGGAACAAAAGCGAGGATTCGATTGTCAAGGGTTATAATTACACAGTAAACGGCTGAATGAGTTCTCTAAAAGAGAAACAGTCTCGCTATGATACTCCTATTGTGAATCGCAATTATGCACAGGACGTTAAATACAGGACGTTCGGAATATGCGCGTTTTTTATTTTTTTTACTTTAGCATTAATTTTATCGTTTTGTTAATTAAAAAAGTATCAAAATGTTATAATTTTCGAGTATTAGAATATACAAAACAATTTTTACAAATAAAACTTGAAAAAAAAAGAAAAGGTCCGAAAAAAAAGTGTTAAATATTTTCGTCAGATCTAACCAATCTTAAATATGCAAAAACCTCTATGTATTTTAAAATAAGTAATGCAATACGGGACATGTGTATTTACACGCTCTCATTCGTTGCTATCGTTAATAATGCAGTCAAAATGTCGGCAATTTGAGACCTTCACTAATGCCTCCCATAGACTGCACAACCATCCACGTGACTGCGCATATCGTCGACTGCGTTATTAAATATTTACTTGCACAGTACCAAGCATCTTCTTGAATCCTCCCGGATCCTCTCGGATTCTCTCAGACAGTTATGTCTATTCTGGATATTGCCACCTAGGGACGAGCGTCAACTTCGAATGCCGTGTGTCCGAGATATATATCTATTCCATCATCCTTAGCGATAATTGTTTAAACGACATTTACTAACGAATAAAATCAAAAATTTATAATTAATGATTTGGTAATATTAATAATTTGGCAGTTATTAAAATTGAACAAGCATGAATTTGATAATATAGAAACAAAAGACTATACTAGAAGAAAAGAAAATTTTACATATAGATTTGTTTTACCATTAACTTAATTAGTGCAGATAATGGTTCAAGTAGCGGATACAATTGGGAAATACACTTTTTGTGTACTAATATTGCAAAGCAAGTAGGCATAAAAATATCGTTTTGCACACGGGACGTTTTTGAGGCTGCACTGAGCGAGAGACTTGCAACTGTTTCATCTCGCTGCGCTTGACATAGAAGATATCTAATTGTGCGCAATCATAATGCTGCACTTCCGCCGGCAACTTTCGCCAAGAGCCGCAATTTGTGAATTTGCCCTCCTCTCCGCGGCGGCGGATGACATTGCGAGAATGAGAGTAATGAAAGAGCAGAGAACACAGGCGCAGAGACAGATTCAGCAAATATGCGCCGGTGAATTTTACTTTCTAAAGCTCGACGAGTGAATAAAGCACTCGTCCTATTCAGGAATAGAATCGAACAGTTGCTCCAGGTTGCGCGCATTGCACTGCTCATTCTCAGCGTTTTTCTTCGAAGAAATCATCAAAAATTTGTAAATATTACTGAAACCTTTAATTTAAAATTTTTTTAGTTTTTTTTTTAGTATTCTTATGCAAGTTCATGTTTGTTTATTTTATAATTTATTATTCTAGTATTTTTATCTTCTCGCGAATATGCGTATTTTAAATATTTAACAAAAATGTTCGCTATCGTGATTAAATGGTCGGTTTATTTTGCACAAGTGTAGCGACCTGAAATGTTTCTTCATGCTAAGCTTCGTACACTCTCTTTTTCTCTCTTCAGCTATCCGAAAACGATTTGTTATGACCATTAAATTGCGGAAAACGTTCGATGTTTTTGAGATAAAAATCAGACATACCGCAGAAACATAGCGGAACTGCCGATCCCGTAATCTGACTAAAGTAAACGATTTTATAAGCGTACGTTTATTTTATGTGAAACAGTTTGTATGTGTAACAGTCGATATACGGCTTACGACCACTCAGGCGATCCAAATTCGCATTTTATTGCTCTCTAATACTACGAGACCGGCGAATTTACCTTCCCTCTTTGCTCGTTTGGCTTTATCTCTTTTCGCGGATCTTTTGTCGACGTCTCGACGTAGGAAAACAGTCGCGGATATAGTAAGTTGTATATATATATATATATATATGTACATTAAGTCGCCGTAGCTTTTATTGTGTCTCCTTTCCACGTGCTGATCTCGAATCCCACCGAAATCGATTCTTCGCGATTGAACTCTCCAGACGGCAGGCGACGGTTCTTCGCCTGCTTATCGTCGCGAGACGACGTTTGCGTGTGTATAGATATCTTCAATTCCGCGCGACGTGTGCGATACGTAGACACGCGAATAGAGAGCACGAAAATAGAAAGGGAAAGAAAGGGGAGTAGAGAAGCGCTGGTGATTAGGCTGAGAGAGCTCTTTCCGGTCCTCCGAGTCCGGCTCAATTGACTTCCATCGCGCTTCGACGGACTCGTTATAATTGAAGGAGTATGAAAGTGGTTACACATTGTTACGACAGTTATCGTCATAGTTACCGCAACTATGCCGCTTGTGCTGTATTTTATTTTTCAGCAACAATGATAATAAGATATTTCTTTAATATCTTAAGAACAACTAAAACAACGAATTCAAATTTGCGAATTTAATACAAGATAACAAAACTTAAAAAAAAACTTGAATTTCAAAATAATGATTAATTTCAAGTATGCGTTATGTCAATTAATTAGTTCACCTCTCTTTAAGAGCATGATAATCTTTATTATAAACTCCATAAAATCGTGAAATTCACAAATATATGCGAAAGGCAATCTATGACGCGTATGTACGCAGTATTTTTGCCAGGTCGTCTCGTCGTCTACAGACGGCCTCTCGTTAATCCCGCACTAAACTACACTTAACGCCCGGTGCTCAGACAATAGATTCGCGGCGCCAGAGTCGCGGCAGGTAGAAGGAATATTCACACTGAAACGATCTCTTTCTCCTGCTCACCGGCGGCGGTCCTCTCGACAGGACGTTGAAAGCCACTCCGAGTGCTTTGCGAGCCAATATAAAGCGATATACATCCGTTTTCCCAGTGAAAACCAACCTAGTCAGATCGAACACTCTCGACATTTGCGCATCTGTAGTGCGTGTGCGCGCCCGTGTGCAACACGACTCATTGATTTGTTTAATAAATAGCACGTTATATATCGGTATTTGTATTGCGAACGACATGACGCGATCGCGATACACGAGATGGTGAGAAGGCAGAAGTGATATAGACGAAACCTCTTGATCGGGTTTATTGGAATATTTGCGTTACACCTTTTGATCAGCGTAGTAACAATCTTTCTGCGCGTCAACAGTGCTTTGAAGATGCTCTGAAGCGCGGATTCCAGACGGAGCTCTCTCCAGATCGATCGGGATTTTCCGATACATGTGTTTAAAAAATGCCACTTTTGAAACCAAGTGTGCTTTGACCGTATCAGAAACGGGATTTTATTCATTTATTCCGCACACTCTAAAAGTTGCACTCTCTTTGAACAATATGATACTTGTACACAAACACAGAATGAGAACAATAGTAATATTTATATTTTGTTGCATTGATTTCTTTTTCGGGCTTGAAGAACTTTTCGCGAAAGTATTTGTTAATGTGATATTATACGTGTTTTATCAGAAACGCACAGCGAGCGTTTTATACTCTCCTTGTATTTTTTATCTTCCGCACATTTCTAGATTGTCGGAGGAATTTTCATTAGTGGAAGTACGAAATATTCTTATATCGTTGGACCGCGCCTTCGTGGATGCGAGCTCCTCGTTTTCCACGAGACGTTCAATATCGTTGGATACATGTAATCTTCGACAGTGGGCATTACTTCCAAAGTAGCGAAACGTGGTAGTAAAGTAACGGAGCATAGTTGTGTGTGACGGTAAGGAACTTGTCAGCAAATCGGTTTTCCGATGTCGTAAAACCTTCTAGGTTGGGGACGCATTACGAACCTTGCGAGTGCCAGAAGTTACATCAAAGTTGAAATAAAGACCATATATTTTAAAGTAAATTAAATGTGTAAAAAGTGAATTAAACGATTAATTAAAATGAAGTAACTTTAAAGAATTAAAAGAATTAAAGAACGTACATCATTTTTTTAAACAATTAACGATCTGCAAGTTTAATCATTTGCGTCACGTATATAGTTTCTATTACTTTTAGTCGTTGCTGTAGTGGAAAATTGCGAGTTAAAATGCATTTACTTGCAAATTAAATGCAGGTGCGACGAAGGTATCGCAACAATTCCGCGATATTGTAAATAAATACAAAGAACAAATAAAAAAATAGCTGCCGTTCCGCAGATATCATCTCGAGTTACAAACGTTGGAAATCGGACAGCACGTAAACGCCTAATACAAGAACGTGCGAAATTCGCGTTCGCGAATCGCAGTATGCACTGCGTGCGACAGCCGGAGAACATTTCCAATAAAATATGAGCAATAAAAGAGTCGCGTTTTCACAGTGCGATGAGAGACTCGCGTTTTGTTCATTCGTTTGCAGGTTCGCACGCGCGTTTCTATTTGGAGTGCGTATGAGAAAAAGCAAGAGAGTGAGCGTGTGAAAGAGAGAGAGAGAAAGAGGAGAGAGAAATGAAAAAGAGCTAAGGGCGAGAGATGTCGGTTTGGGATTTACACCAATCGATGTTCGACCGTTAATCGGCCAGTAAGAGAGGAGGGACCTCTCGTGTATGGTTCGCGGGACAAAGCCGACCATTATTTTTCAGACATGCGTCGTTCGATCGACGCCTTGTATATTTCGCATATTTTATTACACAGTATTATCCGGGTCCATCCCTTCTTCGGATCCCTCCGCTTGCGTCTCGGGCCCCCGTGGGCGAGGCTTTACGAGTTAACCGAGCTCGTCGAGCGAGAAGAAGATGCGAAAGACGTGGATAAGAGAAAAAAAAGAACAGGATGAGCGAAAATTCCCGAGAAATCAGAGAGAATAATGGGGGGAGAAGAAGAGCGTTGAAGGAAGTGAGAGAAAGATACAAGTACGTCTGAGCTATCACGACTTAATAGGCCTTGAGGCGTCATCGCCTCGTAAATACTTTCTTTCGCATCTATCTGAATTCAGCATTTTGTTTTCTGCACTGAAACATTTCAAAGTATTCGAATTTCATTAGATATAAAGACGTCGAGATGTATTAAGGTCGGTTTTAGTAGCAAAAAAAAAAAAAACGTGGAAGAGGGAAAGAAGCGGGAAGAAAGCGATAGAGAAGAGATGAAAAATCTGTTGAACCGACGTTCATTGGAAAATTGCGATCAGTCGCCTTCAGGACAGGTTGATTAATGCTCGCGAGGCGGCGAACGTACGTAGTTGCATCCCCGGTGGAGTGCATTGCCGCCTGCAAAAGTTTGGGGCAAAGTTTCCTCGCGCTGGCTAACTTTTCCTCCGACACTCTTCTCTTCGGCCGCGCTCGAGCTTATCGCGCGGAAAAGACCGGGGGTCCGTATCAGACAGTCGAGGGACCACTCAACTCCGAGTATATACATCGAATGTTTCCGCCTTGGGAAGATCATTTAGTGACTTGTAAGAAAATTTCCGCGAGATACATATACTTTGGCGTTGGCGCTAATAGTTTTAAGGCTGTGCTAATATCCCGTGCGAAAGATATTTTATTTCAATTCTCTTTTGTTGAAACAGAAACGTTACATTATTCAGATTATGCGTAAAGAGATAATATAGCTTTACATAAAATGCATAAACACGGATTATTATTCGCCGCTCGTGCACGATTTTAAGAAATGACAAGCGTAATTCGAGCGCTCAAGTCAGATTACGACATGAATAAAAGATTTAACCTCTGACGGTCTTACTAAACCCCCGCGTTTCGGAGACAGGCGGGATGAGCACCGCTGTTTAAATGGCACGATTATCTGTCTCGTGCTTTATTTGCCGCTCTTTGCTGTCGCTCCACTTCGCTCTTCGGTACAATGCTGCTACCGTCTTCCTCCCCCTGTTGCGTTGCACTCTTTTGCTATCGACCGCAGTATTGACTCGAGTGGGTTTTTGCACGATACACGCGAGAGAGAAAGATAGAGAGAACGAGAGAGCGAGGTCGGCGACTCGCGCGACGCAAGTCCTTAAAAACGGATCCATTAAAGTTTTTCCGGCGCTTTTCCCGGCCGCTGGTAATGCTTGTGTGCACCGTGATCCGGAATTGCATTCACGTACATGCACATGAGAATTGCCGGGGCCGTCACCGCCGTTCGCTGTTGCTGCCGCGCGCTCGTCCATCGAATACACTCGTGGAGAGAAACCCTCTCGAGAGGCCTGTTCCATTTTTATTTTTCCCGGATTTTCATCACCGCGCGCGTTTTGCTCATCGTGTCCCGCGACGATATCACGGGAACAAGTCACTGCGATTCGCGCCTTTGTCATCGCCGCCGATAACGGTCGCGAAATACGAATAATACGGGACATCGGGATGAGTTAGATCCTCAACCGTTAACCGCGCGAGAGCACGCTCGCGGCCGTTCGTTCGTGGGAAACACACGCGAGGAATGCAAATGCTAGAGAGAAGAGGAAAAGTAGAGATATCGCGGCGTAATGATACAAGGTAGCATTTTTTTTTAGATGGAACAAGATGCATTACTATTGTGACGGACAGTGTTCGTGTAGATTTTATCTCTCCTGACTGTGTAACTATATAAAGACATATATATAATTTATATGTTTTGATGGGAAATGTTTTATATATTTTGATAGTAAATGTTTTTAATATTATATTATATTTATTTATTTATTTTTCAATATTTTATTATTAATATTTATATTAATTTTTTTATATAACATAGCATTTGGTCAAATATTTATATAAACTAATGCGTAGGACATTAAATATGTAAAAATAATTTTGCCAACGTATTCGGACACGTTAGCAGTCATTTAAAACTACGAGATGTTTTGCGAGTAATCCTTTTAACATACTTTACATTTACATTAATTTAAGCTACACCGTGAGTTGTTACTCGGGAAAAATTAACGCAAAAAAATAATGTTTTTAAGAGCGCTTCTTGAAAACTTCTCTCTTATAAATACACACAGTATGGTTACCATGCGAAATGAATACTAACCGTGACGGTTGCGCGGGTTGCATAGGAATATCCATTTGTGAATGTTCCACTAGATATTCAATTTACCTACACGCGTCTGTTCAGTCGTACAAATTTAAATTCCGCGAATTTGACTTACATTTATGCTCTTACGAAACTTCTGACAATATTTCCACGAAGAGATAGATTGATGTTATAGAGAGCAGCCCGTTTGACGTGTACTAGATGTCTCGAAAAATCACGTACCTACTTCTGAAACTTTGCTTGTCAAAGTGAAAAGTATATCAGTTTTCTCTCGTGGTACTGAATAAATTCTTGAATATCTTGAGGTTCACTCGGAAGAAAAATTGAAGCTCAAGAAAATTTCAATGATGCGAAAATGAAGATCTTCTTTATTAAGATTTAGATAACAGTGAGTAAACTACATTAATCTTTAAATTATAAAGTTTACTTGATGAAAAGAAAAAAATCGATTTTCTTTTTTATTTTCTCTCATTTTTGAAGATTTTACAGTTGCTGATGTAACGCTACGTAATTTATTTAACAGAATTTACAGCAGAATTTTAAAGCTGAAAATTAATGCCTCTAAATTTTCGTAGAAAAAAATCCCTTCCTCATATTTATACGAGGAAAATCCATCGCGTAGGTAAAGAACATACTTCTACGGAAACACGCTGTATATATTATATACATACATACATACATATATATATATATCGATAAAAATGTGAATATGTTTACTCTACGATCGCGTATGTATGCCATATATATTTCTCTCTCGAACTTTTCGCGGAGTGTGTTGTGAGACTTATGCGAGCGAGTAGGCGCGTCCGCGTGCGAACGTGCCGCCTCGAGAATTTCGAGCGAGTCGGAGAGTGAAAAGTTTGGCTGGTATACGGTCGCTTCTGGTAAATTCGCGGCATGCAGTGAATCAAGCCCGTCCTACTGGCGCGATGCCTTCCTCCGTCTCGCCGTCGCCCTTTTGCGCGCCACCTTTTTCTACCTTTTCCGTAGGTGATGCAGCGAGGTCTCTCCTAATTTAACATTCTGCACCTCCGGGCCCGCCAAATCCGATTTGGCCACGACGCTAGATAAACTCGCGTACTGTTAGATAGAGGATGAACCGGCGGGGATTGTTTCGACTGTTAGGAACGGCCGAGAGAAAGGTAGAATTTTATTGTACCTCTCGCGACTGAGAGAAAAATCTTTTCTTTTACCAGGTCTCTTTCGCGAGGTAAGAAATACAAAAGTATGTACACATGTATATATACATCGGGAAGAGTAACAAGAATATATGCGCATGTAAAAGTCAGGATGAACATTTTCTCAAATAATTATGCGAAAGGGAATACCAAAGTAGAGTTAAAGGGGAGACACGAAATGTAAGGATATGCGCACGTAGGGAAGGCGCGTTCCCTTTCCGAGTCATAGGTGAGCCATTTTCCGATATTTGCCCTCTAATAATACCACCGCATCCGATTTCCAATTTCCGATGTAGCGCTGTAGGAAGTACTGGAGATACGGGCGACGTAGGCGGGAGAAGACGAATGGCTCCATCTTCGAGCGAGCACGGGGGTAGAAAATCTGTGAAACGATGCTTTAAAAAGCGAACGCGGTTATATGGCGAGGTAGAAAAATATGCGTCGGTTGAATTAAAATTGCGAAAGACGATGTTCCGCATCCATGCGCGCTCGAATTATGTGTCGGCTATTTTGAGAAAGTATTTTAATTAAAATAATTGTCACGAGAGCGACAATTATTTGCGTATATTTTAAGAATCTTCGCATGTGTTTAATGAAGAAAAATTTTCAACAATTTGAAAAAAAAACTCGTCGTGTTTCATAGACTTTGTCGTTAAAAATTGCATAGATGTAAGACACGATCAAATAATGTGTAGCGCATGAACAATAATGTGCGACTTATCTTTTATCTCGTTAGTTGCGTTTGGCAAGAAAGCGTTTGAATAAAAAAGAAAATAGTAATGATGTGAATATTTGCTTGTAAAGAGAGATCTCCAACTTTTCTACGCGAAAAGCAAATACTAACTTTGAGGCGTACTCGTTTCCATTTGATTCACTTAAGCGGCAATGGCAAGCCGAGATCCGCTGAAGTGTATTTGTATGCTCTTGGCTAAAGCAACATACTGAAAAGCTTTGCAATCCTCTCTTAGCTGTTCGATGGACTCGACGGTGTCAAGCGGAGAAGAGTGAAAGCCTCGTTACACGCGACTACCAGAACTACCCACACACTTCTCTTATGACAAACAGTGAAATAATCAAAACAATCTTCAGAATTTGATATTGCACAGTTGTTTTGCCTTGAGAAGATATTTACAAAACGTTGTCAAAACTAGATATGTAACATATGGAGGTTATCTCGAATCAAGATAAAAAAAAGTATTTGATATATCAAGAAAATTTTTTTATCTTTCTTTATTCGATTCTTTCTTCCTCTTACAATGAAAAAGCGTTAACTGCGCGTTTTTGACTGAAAGAAAGATCTCTTCGAAATGTGAAGAATTTCTCAGAGCACTTCATATGGTGATTTAGCCGATGGGAGCGCGGCAGTGGTTTCTCGGCTCGCTTTAGACGCGATCTTTCCATCAGGAATTATTGCTTTGAGACTCACGGGAGAAACTTCCTAGCCCTTGAAGTTGGCGTAGGTCGTCTAGACGCGTCGCAGACGCGTTCTATAATGCGGAGAGAATTAGGGTAAGAAGAGCGAGGGTGAAATTCTTTGGCATCGCATGGGGAAATTCTTTCAAACTATATCATCCTTATAACTCGCGGATAATCCGCAAAGTAATCGAAGTACGTTTTACAATTGGTTCTCGAGTACGATGGTATAAAGTTCGTTACCGCGCAAATTGCGTCAAATGGAATTAAAAGCGGAATTAAAAGAAAATTCTGAACTACGTAATTGACGTCATTTTGCGGATTAAGGATTACGACAGAGTAATTACCTTCGTGTTTTAAGTGATTAAAAATAGAAGGCGGTCTTTTATTTAATTGCAAACTTGACTTTAATAAAGTTGAGAAGAAGTTGTTAGAGTCAGTTTAACGTTAATTAATCTTATTTGAGACTTAAGTAAAGAAAGATGTCCAATGTTGAAAATTGAATTTAACGATCTTATCGTCGAGATATGCCGATATCTGGGCGAGTCATTCGTCGACATGTATGATGACAAATGAGGTCGTTCTATCGACGTACGTGGCCATTAGTGGTGACGTAAGAAATCTATCGAATGATTTAAAGTCGTAGAAGCCGAGTTTTAAGACTGAAAGCATTCTTTGCGAGTATATTGACAAGGGCAACTGACTGCCATTACGACGTCCTCAGGAAGGCTCCGATCTCTTCCTGCTTCTCGACCTTGCTATTCGCTTGAAAGCATTCTCATGGATTATTCACCGCGATACGAGAGTCGCGATGTGTCGTCTCGCTGAGTGAAATATCTTAGCATAATTTCCATTCTCGGCAAGTTTGTCTCCTCTTAGTGTTACGCGAACGTGAAGAGGAAGAGAATTACATACTCCCTTTCTTATATATATTATATATTAAAATTTTTAGATTATTATCACGAACAAATATGCGCACTTATGAATATGTACATTTTATTGATTTACATATTCTCATATAAAATGTAAAAAATTTCAACTAAAAATTTAATTATTATATTTAACGAAACACGCGTATGAGATGGATGTGAAAAAAAAACTTTACAAATAAAATATTCAGCATTTGTAATCGTGCAAATGCATTTCGTGGTGACATTTCATTGCTTTACTTCAAAGCTGTAGGATTTTCGTTTTCGAGATATGAAAATATCCTCGCGCAACGCAACAGTCGAAAGATGAAACGTACATATGTCGTGGATATTTCACAATGACAACTCGCGGACGTCGCGCGCGCATCCCGCGAGTGGGAATAAATCCCATTCGGGAGAGCTGCTCCTGTGCGACCGGTGCTTTTCACGGGCAGGAAATCCCGAGCAAATCCAAACAAACCGGAGGAGGACCGACGCTCGCGTTCGCCACCTACGATTTTGAAAGGGACGGCGTTTTATTTATAGGAACTTTCGCCGCGGCACATGGCGAGGCACGCGCGGAATCACGCTCGTTTCCGTGTGCGTGAGCTGAACGCTCGCGAGTAAATTATTTGGATAAGTCGGCATGGCCTCCGGTGTTGCGCTACGACGGTTCTTCGAAGCGCAAAACTCGGCTGTCATTTTAAGATTCGAGAGCGAAGGGTGACGACAAGCGTGCGTTCCTGCTTTTTTTGCCCGTGCTTCGAGTTTTGACCATAACTGATATATATGTGTGTGTATATATATATATATATATATATATATATTTACTACTGCTATTATATATATA
>QVOA01017280.1:0-30675 GCA_014825685.1 Pseudomyrmex cubaensis | reverse complement strand
TATATATATATATATATATATATATATATATATATATATAATAAATTTGCAATAATATGTAAATAAAGCTGAGAGAAATACGATGGTTTCGAAAAAGTCGCCGTCGACATTCGCGTGTTCGTAATTTTCTCCCCTGTTGTTGTTTGTAATTCTCTCGCGCGAAGTCAGTCCATCGTCGAACGTTACGTAGCAAATGATCATTGTGTACGCGGCTCCCCTTTATTACATTTACCCCGGCAAGTTAAAAAGTTTCTACTTTCACAGCTGCTCCGTTTGTACCATTGGAAAGTTGTTTATACTCTCGATCGCGCGCGTATATATATATATATATACACGTATTGCCCTCCGTCCCTTTCCACTCCCCGCGTACTTATGTATTATCACTGAAGATGGATGAGCCCGGGCAAGAAACCCAGAGAGGAAAACATCACAGTCTCTTCGGGACCGGCAGAACTGACTCGACAGACTTTCGTAAGCCAGTACGCAGTAGCGTATCTACAGTTCGTACGGCGATGATGCAACGCGCGTGTTTTCCAGAGTATTTTCGTAGCGCGCGCACGATTTAACGCCGGAAGTGACGGAGAAAATATATTTGAAAATCGGGGCGACGTGATACCATTATTGTAGAAATATCGCGACGTCACTGATCTCGTATATTGACATCTTCGGCTTATCGCAAAACATGACCTTGAAAGCAAATATTTTGACAAACGTCAGAAAAATATCTGAATATATACAACCGCTTTTCACATCTCGTGTTGTATTTTCTTAACATATTAACTTCTCTAAAAGTTAAAAAAGATATTCTTGACCAATAAATGAAGAGATATTCTAAATAATAAGAATAAAATGTTCCGTAATCAGCGATCAGGATGAGAGTTTCAGAAAAAGATACCGGTATCACGCTAAAAAAATTAGCGAAGCGAGAATTAAGAGATAATTGCTCGCGAAACGCTTGCGAATATTACGCTTACCATCGAGAAATCGATTCCACCCGGTAAACGGGAGTTACGCCCGGCCTTTCTAACAAGCGTAAATGTTTCGGTCAGGCCGAAACTTTCGTTTCTCAGCGGCAATTAGCCGCCGCGAACGTTACACGCAATTGATGAGAATCCCATTGTCCCGTTTTTTCTCTCTTTTTTCTTTTGAGCTTCTTCCGCGCGGCTGAAGTTGCTCCGCGCGAAAGAAAACGCCGGATGCAGCGAGAATTTTTTTTTTTTTATTACGCTACGGGCATTTTGTGAGATCGGACATGTACTTCGGCAGATAGCATCTCTGACTTTCTTCTCAAAAATGCAAATTTTTGCGAAAGCGCGTACGCGTTTGTGCTTTCTCGAGTTTTCTAGAACACAAAAATGTACTTCAAGATTTGATATTTGATGCTTGTTCGCGGAGTGTTGTAGATGTAAGAATTTCTGACAATGTTTTCTTTTTTGTACCAACGTTTTATAGACGTTTTAATTCACTTTATCAGAATTCAAAAGCAGCCCGATATCACAAAACGGCGGTACACCAACGCGGTTCAGACTCGAAAATCATTTTCAGGAACATTGAAAGATATTAGGACATAAAAACTATACAAAAAAATTGATTGTCAGCATAAATAATATTACATACGCGATACACACTAAAGTTGATACGTTTTTCTCGTTGCTTGCTCGTAAAATTCGGAAAAATAATAGAAAGAAAAGAAAGAAAAACGCGGAGCTTGCTCGCGGGTTCAGATTGCACCGTAACAGCCGTAACAGGCGGCGGCGTCCCACGGTTTTCGAGAAGTTCAGCGGGGTTAAAAGGAATTACATTATCGTGAAGCTTTTGGGCGTGGGAGCAGGATCCTGCGAAAGGATGCTCCGCCTGATGCATCCGTGGCACCCGTTGCATCCGCGACTGCCTTCTCTTGCGTGCTCCGTGTCTATATACGCGCGTATGTACGTATGTACACCCTAAAAAACCGCACTTGGACGACATGCACATCCCATCTGCAAAGTATTTTTTGAAGATCTGGAATAAACTGCGTGTTTTCTGTATTTTTCAAATTAATTACTTTTATAATTCACATTTTCTTCTTTCGTAATTAGAGAAATTTTTACAGATAACATTTTATATGTTACTTTGCAGTATTTTTAACAGAAATACTTATTATTATTTTTTTCTTGATAACATTCCAAACACATTTCTCTCAATTATACATTTTGTAAGAAAATTAATCAACAACAATTTAAATGCTCGTGTGAAAATTTAAAACCAAGTATTAGGATCGATACGAGCTTATGTACTGGATGTTTGTGCAATTATAAATATATTTGTTTAACTTTTTTCTTAAACGTGTAAATTAATACACATCAAAATTGGAATTAAAAATTCGAATTTGTTTTTAATTCTAAAATTTATACAAATGCTTGGTTTGTATCACGAATATGCGAAATATTCAATTTATCTTCCTATAGAAATTAAAAAATCCATTACGAAAAAGACATTGCCTCCTGGTCGAGGTGTCTTTTTTACAATGGAGTTTTAACTTTTTTAATTTATATAATTTTGTCTTGGGGAAAAAATTAGATATTTCACATATTCCTGATGCCACCAATCAAGCATCTTATGTGAATTTTCTAATTAAATTTAATTCAAATTTCGATGTGTATTAATTTACACGTTTAAGGAAATTTGTAAAATATATTTGCACGGACATCCAGCATACAGAAAATTAATTTTCTACTTTCTTTTTGCTTATTGTTTTTTTAAATCTTCAATCTGCAGTCTCTTGCGCGGATACTCCGCCAAATCTATAATATATCCAATGCGAGATTGCGTTCTTTCACGGACACCGGTCTCCGAAGAGAACAGATGAGCCGCAGGTAGCTCGTACGTATTGCAGCAGGTGAGCACCGAGCGGCGATCCTGCGCGTGAATTCGCGTGCGTAATGCCCGTACGTAGCGCTTACAAACATTTTTCACTTCAATTCCCCGCGATCGCGCGCACGCGCGCGTACGCGAACAAGGAAGTAATAACGTCCGAGTGATAAAGCGATCGCGCACCCTCGGAGAGTCACGCTAATAACAGAGTAACTGATACACCGCTGCCGTAACGACACACGGTGAAATTGTGATAATCATGATATAATAATAACGCCGTAAGCTTACCAGTGAAAAGATATTGTAATTAAATATTGTATTTTAATCGCATTACATCACGAAACAAAATATTCAGGACAATAAAACTTACGTAAATTCGATCCGCGTAACAAGATAAACCTTATAGATAATTTTTGAGATAAACTTAATTTGTGTATAAGTTTATAAAATATTAAATTACTTTTGCCAAAAAAAAGTCGAATAAAAGAGACTCGCGACCAACTTCCGCGCAATAAAAGAATTCCTCGTGAAAACGCGACAAAGAGCCAAAAAAAGAAAAACGTCACAACGTCCAACAAAAGAGGCCGTCGTGACGTCGTCGTCCGGAGACGTCTAATTTCATTCAAAAATCATATCCTGGCCTCGCTAGAGAGGAAACGCTTCCTCTCGCGCGATGTACAACGCGAAAAGAAGAAGGAGAAGGTGGTGGTGCTCGGTGACCTGATTATAAAACGAGTCCCCCCCTCCCCCCCCGGTTTAGACGCTCGGTCGCGATTCACATCGTCTCTTTCGTGGGTTACGCAGCACAACGGCGTATAGATGAAAATATGTGCAGCGAGAGCGTCGTGCTCACGCACGGCGAAGCGAGTCGAAATAAGTACACACGCACATGCACAAGCCACACACGGACAGGAGTCAGGTAGTAAGGTGGTAGGTAGGTGCATACGCGCAGCGTGGGAAGGTCCGGCAGCTGAAGCGAGCATGAAGGGGCCCGAAAAAGCCGAGCGGCGGCTGCAGCTTCTTCTCGCTTGCCTCTGGCTTCTGCCTCTGTCGATCTTTCACCATCCGTGGGAGCCCCGTTTCAATCCGACGCCCTGGACGCGCACCGGCCGCTTCCTTTCTCTAGGACGCGATACGAGGAAGCAGAAAGAAATCGGAGACAAAAGCCGTCGACACGGACTGTCAAAACAAACGCGCCTCGCACGCCGGACGCTGACCATCGCGTCGTCCGATGTGTGTACCTTCGCCGCCTTGATAGTCTTGTTACGGAAAGATCTTATACTGATTTCTCTCGTGATGGCATTGTCAACAGGACGCGTGTTTTTAGCCACAATTTACGACGAACGACAGGTGAGTTATTATCTTCGCGTCGATCGATTCGACGCGAGATAATCCATTTTTATTTTTGTAATTATATTTGGGAGAGGTTTTTTGTCGTTCGATATATACCTAAAAATTTTCGATGTACAGTTTTTAAAAATCTATCGAAACAATTGCGAACAATGATTTCACTTCGAATCGAAAGGAAAATTTCACAGTGAGATAGACTTTTTAATTCGGAAACGAACAATCGATCAATCGGTAAAATGTTATCTACGCAAAACAGATGATTTTTCGATCGCAGATGCGAGGCATTTTGGCGAGCGATGACGATGATGGTAACATCCTGTCCCGCGAGATGAAAGGCGCATTCGGTGAAGGTCTCATTATTAATTGTTCAAGTTCCTGCTCAAACACAGAGAGATTAAATCCGAGGGGAACTAATCCCGCACGTAGAAATCTCTCTCATTGTGCGCTGTCCCGTGGTGTATCGCGTTATACGCATATGCGTAACATCCCTCCCGTCCTCTCCAGCGATATGTATATCCGTGTATGTACGGACGCTCACAGAGACGGGATCTTACATTCGAATGCGGGACAGGAAGCTCCTGCCTTCCTTGTTCTTAGACCCCGCGTATCCACCGGGGACCGTTTTGCCTCTTCCATCCCTCTCTTCCTCTCATTCGTTCCCGAGGGCCCGAAAAGAGGAGCGCGCAACAAAAATAATAAAAAGTGCTTCCTTCCGTTCCGTCTGTACATCTCGCATCTGGCCTTGAGCTCTCTCTCTCTCTCTTTCTCTCTTTGTCTTTCTTTCTCAATTCACAATCTCTGTTGATCCATTAGTTGATCTGTTTTACTTTAAGAGAGTCACGCGCGCGCGCTACTTAATTAATATCATATATCTATTATACGTATTATGCAATATAATACAAAAATTATATTTATATACACGCACAATTTTAGTCTCATAAAATATAATTATACATTGAAAGTCCGAGAAATGAAAATTTATCGCAGAAAAAAATTTACCGCGACATTCTATACATATATGTACATGAATTATTTTAAACTTTTCTGAATTATTTTAAATTTTTTTTGTGTGCGGTGTGTCTCGCATTTTTGAAAAATTCGTATTCGCGTTTTGTTCTTTCTTCTCACTCTCCAATACTCGAGAGTACAAAAATATCTGGCGGTTTCTATCTTCTAAACCGCCCGCCGTACCTTCTGGTGCGCGCAACCACCGGCTGTCGAGAGAGGAATCTCTTTTATTATTCTGCCAGCTATTCTCGGCTGTTTCTTTTTCGCGCGAGGAAAAAGAATCCTTATGGTACAATCTGCAGAACAGAATCTTCAAGCGAGCGCCGATACCTGCGCTACCAGATTCATAAATCTCTTATGCGATGGCGATTACATGGCCTGCGAGAAAGAATTGCTGCGAATGAGCGATAATAAGTTTCGATAGGCGTTTCCGATTTGATCTAATATCGATCGCACGCGAGAATCCTTGTAACAGATCTCGCGCGATAAGTATTTTCTGAACATTTTATTTTTTTAAATCGCTTTTCTTGCGTTTATAATTTTGCATTTAATTTGTGTCTTTAATTAAGATTTTATTATTGTTATTATTCATTCCGACTTGAAGATAAAGATTTTAATTTTTATACACCGGAAAAATTACAAACAAGAATAATATTATTTCCTTGAAAACATACCGCGGTGTATATTTTCTTATTTAAATGTAGGTATATATTTTTACTTTCTCAAAATATACAATGTCTCGTATAAAAAAAGCTGTTATTGAGTTCGGCAACTGTGATATTTTTATGCGTGAATAACTGTCGGAAATAAATACCGTTTGTGACAACGGAGAGGGTGGAGAGATTTCGAAAACGCGCAGTCGCATGTACAGGAAAAAGTATAGCGCGAGAGAAAGGGAAGAAATATCGGCGCGGAGATGCTTGCGGAGAGATGAACAGGAAGACAGGAAGTCAAAAAGAGAGAGAGAGAGAATGAGAAAGAGAAGTCGAGAGGTAGTAGGCGGAAATGGCCCGTACAAGGAGGCTGGAACTACCTTGGCTTCCGCTATATTGAGCGCTGAGGATACACACAACCACCTTGTCCCACTCTCACGTGGCACACGTGTTGTTGTTTCTCGTTGTTCCCTTCTTAACTTCGTTCTACGAAGAGAAGTTTGGTTTTCATTCTGAGCTTGAGGAAAGAAGAAGAAAAACGAAGAAAGAGAAAGAGAAAGAGAGCAAAAGGACTTCTTGATGTCTTCGTTTCAAGCTTCTTCGACTTTCTAGCCACTTTTCTCCCGGTTCTTCTTTGACAATCGCGAACTTCCGGAATTTCGCGCGAGCCCATTCAAAGCCGCACGACGACGAAGAAACGACGAAGTTCCGCCTGTGTTTCGCGGTCGAGACAGCGAAATAAAGACCGGCGACTTTCCTTCCTTCCTTCCTTCCTTCCGCGCGCTTCGTCTTCGCTCTTCGTCGTTCCCTTTTACTACGTTCTCTTTGTCGATCGGCACTTCTTCTGTATTAACCGGAACTTCTCCGGCCGCGAAAACAAAATCGCGGTGAAGAGAAGAGAATCGTGGACCGAAATCTGCAGTTGTTCGAACCGCGCTTTGTCGTGAAGTGAATTCGCGAGGAACCGGGGGATGATTTCCTGTTTACTTTCTCGTCCTCCTTCTCTTCTTTCCTGCTCGACCAACCCCTGCTCGTCGTCGTCTCGACAAACGGCAAATCGATTAATTGAGCGTGGCCGGACTTAAACGTCCGTCGTCGATTCGCTCGGGGGCTAATTAAGAGCCAACGTATCTTGACGAATGATCGGGGGGGTGAAAGAAGAGAATCGCGCGATCGAACGAAGTACAAGTTCGTTACAAAGCGTGTCAGATGGTCAGTTTCACTAAGTGGAGTGCTTACTAATGAACGTTCATTCTCTTCGTTTCCCCGCTGTATCTCCGAGGCTGGATGGACTAATAGTTTCGATGTCTGTCCATCTGGGATATTCAATTAACTTTCGGCCACTAACGTTTTTTCTTTTTCGATTATTTCGACGTATTGTTTCAATATGTTACGTGTTCGAGAAATGTTAATTAAATGTATTGTTGGGGGTTTCTTCCGCAAAAGACAGATAATTTACAATTCCGTTATATTAAATCACTATATGTTATATATTTTAATTCGTATTTTTAATTTCCAAACTATTTTCGCGCTTTACACGGACCAAAAGAGGATGTAATAGGATGTTTGTTTAAAATGTTAATCGCTGATGTTGATAAAAATAAAAACAAAAAAAAAACAGAAAAGTGGGATTCAATACAAAGGTGAGAATTGCTGTGAGAGACGGGAATCTAGACGCGTCTTCGCATTCGCGCTAAAAAGAGACTCTTTTCGTAAAAAAAAAAAGAAAAAAAGACGCGTGACATTCTTCGGCGTACGCGTATAAAATACACGCGGCTACCGAAGTAAGCACCGAAGAGAAGGGAAACAGGCCGTTTACCTCGAAAGAACTCATACTTAAAAAAAAAGTCAAAAAAGTCGTCGGTGGCGTTCGTGTATGTACGCAATGCCAAGTTTATATACACGCGCGCGACTCGCGTGTCCTATTTTTGTTCACGAATATCCCACGGTGCTCGCGTGGTAATAATAATGCAACACGAATAATAGATACCGAATCACGTAGGAAAGAAGAGAATTAATTCTCGAAAATTAAGAAACGAGCGTATCCGCAACCAATTAAGTTACACGAACGATAAAACGTTCGTATATAAAACGCCGCGTCACGCAATTAATTTTTGCTACGTGTTAATGTCTTACTTAAAGAGAAATATGTGGTTTCTAACTGTCGGTCGACGAGACGGTCGCGCGATTTTAATTGCTTTGACGCACTTCGACAGCGGTAATTTTTGCGGAGACTACCCCGTCGTATGCGCGACAATATCGTGTCGGTGATTAAGGCGACAGAACGTACGACGTATCGGCTTTTACCATAACAATGGATTCGGTTCGTCACAGGCGCGTAAGTAAGCGCGCGCGTATAAACCGCATTGTGTCCCGCGCGGTTCCCACATGCGGCGCGTACGTGACGCGAATTCATCGCGCTAATGGGAGTGCGTAGAACGCGCACTTTTAAGCGCGCCTCTCTTGTGTCCCGAACAGACATCTCCGGCGCGAAGTGGTTTCGGCCTATTGGCGCAAACTTTCAACATTCACAATGGAAACTTTTACCGAACAACTATGACGTAATTAAATGTCAGTCTTAAGTTTTCGAGAACTAAAAGTTTTTCATATTCTTTTATTTGGGACGAAGTAATTTTCTACGCCCATTAGGAACGAAAAATTCTCGGTTCAATTTCAATATAAAGATTGTAAGACAAGATAATAGGCATCTAATTAAACTTAAGGAAAAAGATAACGCTATTTTAACTTTGTCTTCTCAATTTCGCTCGTGAAATTTAACGAGAGTTGAACTTTCTTATATTTTTGTACACGAAAAAGCAACTTCTCGAGATTTGACGTGTATATTAAAAACCGATTGTACAATAAGATACACAATTGAACTCAGAGAAAACAAAATGCTAGAATTGACTCTTAATTTTTATTCTCCAATATTTTTCCTTAAAATTGGAGAAAGATCGGACTCCCCTGACCGCGTTGCCTACTTGGTATGTATCCGTCGTACTTTCCTGGGAACATATACGAGTGTGTGTGTGTTGTGTGTGAATGTGGAAATCAGTTAGTCTGGCGTGCGACCAAATCAGCCGAAAGGATCTCTTATATAGGAGGGATAACTGCAGTCCGTGTCTCGGCGTTCGCATGCTACTGGATTTTCGAACGCTTACGCGAGCCATGACTCATCGTCGCTGAAAAGACAACTCATTAGCATTTTACTCTTTCTCTGCGACGAGGTAAAAATCGCCTATTCTCCGAGCATACCGTCAATTACGAAGTACACGCCTCGTATCGACGGGACTGTCGACGAACGTATGATGTAAAAAGTCTTTTATCCCTTTTACGCTCGAGAAAAGAAAAAAAAAACTATCGTGCGATCGCTTGTCTCGACAGTTCCTATTCGAAGGATCAATTAATTTCCAATGAACTTGGAGAACGGCAGCTGCGTTCAGGAAAAGCTTCTCATATATCGATATACTTTGCTTCTTCTCTCTTTCTTTCCGCCCGCTATTTCCTCTCCTTTTCTTTGCCTAAGGACGACGTATCTCGTTTTAAGAAGAGGCAGCAGGCTTTGTAGGCACCGTCTTGCTCTCTCCGACATGTGTCTCTCTTTCTCTCTCTCTTTCTCTTTCTCGTCTTCTTTTGCCGTTACACCACTCCCACGGAGCCTTTTTAGTCAAAGAAAACCCAAGAACAGATGCGCTTCTTTCTCGCCGTGCGATCTTCCTTTTTCTCGATCCTCCCTCCAAGAACAGCAGGCAGGTAAACGCGAAGGTTGCAGTCAAATGCAAATCACGAGCTTTTCCACTATGAGGACCGTTCTTCTCGAGCACCTCATCGAGAGTATTGTCATCCCTTCTTACCCCTGAGCGGGGCACCGCCTGCTGCGAAGGAAATTCGCGTGAACATAGACAATGACGATGTCCCGGTCTTTTGTTGGATCGAGAGCAGGCGCTTGATCTCTTATTGCTGTCCGACCGAATCTATTGATCATCTGGAACCAGCAAACTATATCGAGCGTGTTCATCATCTTTATTACATATATATATGTATATATGTAGAATGGGAGATTATCATGATATCTTTTATTTTTTAAGTTATATATATAATATATGTTTCTTTAAATAATAATAACAGTAACAATGATGTACATATATATATAGTATACAAATATATATTATATACATATTATTTATTATTTTAAATAACATATATATATTTTTCTAGTATCAATGAATATTAACAATTCTACAGTCATTCGTTTTATTTTAAGATAAAAGTAATTTAAAAACTTTGAAGTTTTTTATTAAATGTCTTCACAAATAACATTTGTGTTATATATTATACATATATATTATACAACATATCTGTATAATATAGATAATCTTTTCGAAAATGTTTGGATAATAAACATCGCGTTAGAACATCGTTAAATTTTGATAAAATTATCAGCAACAACACGCACGCACACACGCACAACTTCCGGTTAAGAAACGTGCGAAGAGTATATTTGTTTAGGAACTTCGTACAGAACCTCTGGTAAAGAAGAAGAAATCGAGCCGTATCACGAGCAGGAAGAACAATGAAGAAAAAGAGACCGCAAAACTGGAAAGAAGAAGGAAAGAAAGATGGTCCGAGCTGGCCCGACGGGAGCAGCTGCATCAACCGATCACGTATCGCGCTTGGGCCCTACAATAGTGGGGATAAGCGCGCTCGGGCAGAGTTACTCTAGAAGAGATTATTATCGTTCGTATCGGGCGACTCGTGCGCGCTCGCCATCCTTCGGGAGACTTCGGGCGCGTGGCACGCGTGCCGTCTTCCCACCACATCGCCTGAAGAAGAAGACCGGTCTTTTCTCTCTTTCTGACTCCCGATATTAATGGCGAATCCAGAAAATCGTCCATTTGAAATTAAATTTTTGTCGACTGGTTAGGCATCAAAATTACCGAAGTTTAACAGTACCTATACCTCTTCCTAGTCACGTGACTTTTCGCAATACGATGTTTCTCAGACAACAACCCTATAATCACGCTTAAAACGATATTAATATTTGCGTGAACGACAAGATAAATATCGACAAGACATTACTCGTTGAGAAAATCAAGTTTTAAAACAGAGCAAAGTAATTTACGAATATTTTTCGAAACGCGCGAGCGAACGACCCTTCGCGCGAAGTGAGTTTTCCGACACTACGCCACGAACTTGCGCTCTGCCGAGATTAAGAATACAAAGACGATATTTCTCGTGAGAAGCAATCTGGTACGTTCTGTATTGACAGCTGCGACGAAATCGCGATTAAGTAACCGAGACTGGGCGTCGTCTTCGAGCTCTTTCCAGGTGGAGTTGGAATATATGTATATACGCGCGCGTCCACTTACGCCTCGAGGGAAACTGCCTCTCGGCCCCAATCGACCCTCGATGAATCTTTACCAATCGCTCGGAAACCGCACAATGTATTAAAGTGGATCCCAAACGGAGGATTACGAGTCATTACGTGAATCACGCTGACCCGACGACGTGCTCACATTAAGCTTATAAATACGTCTTTCGCATTTTTCGTCACGTAGCGCGCCGCTCCGCTCCTCGCAACGATAATAACTTGTGAGAGGCGGCCGATTTCAGGGGCAAAAGATTATCCCGCTGATTCAGCAAATGACTCAATAAAACGTGATTTCGCCTACGTAACGAAATATAATTTACAAAATTACAGTTTTAGCGTGAGCTTTTATTTTTCTTCTCCTCGCGGATAAAAAAAGTTAATCGCGTTCAACGACGTTTTCGTCATTTCTTTCCAACTTTTATTTAACTGCCAATGTTAATAATTATCTTTCGGGGTCTTCCGAGAAAACTTCACACGACGACAGGTGGACTCGCGCGATTTCATGTTGATGTAGCGAGCGCGGCAACTCTCGGCGGTGGCGCACCGCTGTTTTATGACGGCAAGATAGAAACCGGAAGAAAAAAAAACGAACGAGAAGAGAAATGTGCGCTCTATTTCTCTCCCTCTCGCTGTAGCCGCTTTCGGTCGGATCTCTATTTCGTTTGCACGAGCAGCCAAGTTCTCACAGCCGAAAAAGCAATCCCGTGAGTCTGTTTGATTCGCAAGCACTCGGTTTAATCCTTTTCCGTGTTTGCTTTCCCAGCTCGGCTTTCCGTTAATGCTCCGACGAGTTTTATTCCCGGCGCCCCACCGATAAGTTAAAGAACTCGTCAATTTGAAATTCGGACCGAATTCCCAGTTCGCTGTAAATTCCGCGATAATTGCACGTTGTATATATTGACGTTTGTATCAGTAAAGATAAACATACGCAAGAATGCAATGTCGGAATAATTATCAATTAATATGAAACGTATGTTTTAATTAGTATAATTACAGACGCACACATCCGCACATTAATTATTTAACATCGTGCAGAGATTACATCTCTTAATTAAGTAACATCGAAGTGTCGATACACTTCTTTCGCGCGATTAAGAGGGGAAAATACACATATAGTCGGGAAAAAGAATACAATAGAGCGAGATATTTTTTCAATCTCTCTTCGAGTATTACTTTAATATTAAAACACTGATCGCGCGAGCATGAGTCAGGCACTGTCAATTAGCATAATCATTGCATAAACTTCACGACGCTTATATATCGATTAAGATCGACCAAGCCCCGATTCTCCGTCGCTCAGCTGCGAGCGTATCTTTACGGAGAGGCAACTGTCTCGTCGTCAGCTTGAGATTAAACTCGATAATATTTATGAATTAACATACCTTGCTTTTGCGTAACGAATGGACATAATTAAGCGTATTACCGCCGGGTTTTCTTTGCTCGCGTGGCAGATGCCAACGCGAAAAAAAAAACGGACACGGTGAATTAAGACGAGATTTCACGAAATCTGAATTCTCGTAGAACGTTTATAGATCGATCGACTTGTTAAAAACTATACACAGAGTGCCCTAAATATTCTCACTGTAATACACGAAGTGTGTCGCGCTCGACACGTCAAAATTGCCGGCTCACGCCACCCTCGTGCAATCCCGTAAATCTTCCGCTCGCGCGAAGTGCAGCCGGCGGAAATGCAATCCAGCTCAATGCAACGTAGTTCATTGAATCGTTTTTTCTCTCTCTTTCTCTTTCTCTCTCTCGTTCTCTTTCTCTATATTTTTCTCGCAAGGAAATGTGCACGCATACCAGCGCAAACGGCAATGGCAATGAGCGCATGTGCTACCGACCGCGTTTGCGGTCTCGGTCGCACGTAAATACACGCACGTTTATACACGCTCGCGTAGTGTATGAATGAAGGAACGATGCACGCAAAAGAACAAGAAGTCGCGTGATGGATTCACGTGTATGTAGTGCGTGCATGCGCAAGCTACAATCTACGAATCGCAAACTCCAATATGGGGAGACACCTTCGACCGCGATAAATAAGTATGTGAGAACATGTAAATACGATTGAATGTTATCTATTTTTTATTAGTTTCTTGTTCAGGAAATATATAAGAAAAAAACCTATTATACGGCAAGAAAAATCTGAGTCCACTGAATTTTTGTTTCATTGACAAAGCATTTTGTTGGCACAACAAAGCGTTTTGTTGCCAAAATTCTCAATAAACTGAGCAAATTTTTCTTGCTGGCTATATAGTAACTGATTGCTTGCTATTCTAGCAAATCTGTTTTTCCGTCTATAAGAATAATATTGTCACATCACCTTTTTTTCTAATGTTTCCCTTTTCTTAAAAAAAAAAATAATAATTTTATATATAATTAATATATTGCTTACTAATTTGAATATATATCGAGAAGTAGAGAAGTAAGGTGGCCGCGACATAAGGGGAAGAAAGAACGTAACCCACGTGCAACGAAATGGGGAAGACGAACGAAGGGGACGATGGGGCCGGAAGTGGTTTCATCTGGCTCCCCCGTCGGTCTGACCTGTTGAACCACCTCGTGACCGGAAGTACACTGTACAAGTACGGGCACCCGAGCCCTCCTCTTCTTCCTCAAGCGCGACGCGCTGCGAGGAAAACAACAAAGGCTTCTTTCTGTGTGGCGACACCTTATCATCACGCTGTTTACCTGATTACGCGACCGTGATTTCACAAGTTTACACCGGACCAACGACGGCTGGCTTTGTTCCAGACGTCTGTGTGAATTCCTCTTACTTTATCTTCGGATAAATTATACAATAGCGCGCATAACACGTGTTTGTATTTTCAATGTAATGTTACTTTTTTCGTCGTGTTTATAGCTCTTCCGCATTTCTGTCTGCTTTATAATCGCGAGAAAACTTCACACTTGTTTGGCGAAATAAATGATTCACTAAGAAAAATATTGATCTATCAAGCGCAACACAATCAATCTTAATAAGACAGTGACTCCGCCTAGTTAGAAGCAAATATATCAAAAGGAAAGTTTCTTAATGGCGTAGCGGATTTATTAGCTGCGATAGGGGAAACTGCAGAGCACTGCAAAATCCGAATGGAGGTGAGATAGGGAGAAAGAAAGACGTGTTTTTTTCTCTCTCTCTCCCTCTCTTTCTCTCTCTTTCTCTTTCTGTGCTAACTAACAATAAGGGACGTGGATGCGTGGCTGAGACAGGTCCGAGCTATTGTACCTCGAACACAATGCCTGCCGGGGGAGAGTAGTATGTGCGCGCCATAATAATCTGTCACCCCGTGCAATGGCGATGCGCGTATGCCGCATAATATGTACATACGTGCCCTCCCGACCAGGTTCCCTGCACCCCATCCGGTTATGCGACCAGTGACGTCAGAGGTTCTGCGTAGCACGAGATGCCAGGACGAAGGATGTCCAGAGGAAATTGCGGGCAAGTGTACGTGTTTATATATACGCGTGTTTTTTGTCACAAAAAATATTTGGTTTTGTGTGACTCTTCGCAAAATAATATTTGAAAATGGACGGAAGTATAAATAAGTTTATAAAAAAAATAACAATAAGTAGGAGACAAGGTAGATCTGTTGCGTAATTATATTATTTGCGTAATTATATTATATTATTTGAACTAATTTCGTACAAACAATTAACATTATGTAACAATAAAAGATTAGCCTGAGACTGACTTTTTTTTAGATGAAAAAATGAGACTAATTCTATGTTTTACACGAATCGAAAGAACGAGTACGGAAGAGTCGAGGAATGAAAAAGAGTAAGAACGCAGATGACGCGAAATCGCTACCTCGGCGTGTGCCCGAAAGAGAAAGAGGGAAAGAGAGGGAGAGAGAGTATGTTATACGGTTTTAGGAAGGTGAACCCTTAAATTAGGGCAGTTGGCAAATATCCAGATTAGGGGGTCTCCACGAAGCTCATCGAAACTCGGCTATTTTATGCACAGTTCGTGCCGCAGAAATCGCATTTATCCGCAAAAGAATTGTAGTTCGATATCTGATTTCCGATCGCAATGCATCAATGACAATTGATTTTGTTGTAAATTTATCGGAAATGCGTTTGTTACACAAACAGATATCAAAAACGTCTTTGTGTCGAAGAAATTTTCAATCTGTAATCCGAATCGAACTAAACTCATCAGCTTTCCGATTTGTGGATATTCCTCGCGTGACTTCTCGCGCGCGGAACTTCGTCAACTGATTTATCAAATTCGTGACCTGGCGTACGTCAAAATATCGATTGGCAAATTGCCTACTGGCATAGTACGCGAATATCAAGCAAATTAGGTTTAAATATTTCTACGGCTGAGACTACATTCTGTTTTGGCAAAAGTTGCGCAGGTGCTGCGACTTAAATTATAGCAGGCAGTTCAAATATGTGCAGCGACTCGATACTCGATTTCTCAATTCTCTTAACAAGTTCACTGACATGTGTAAGACAGTAACCAATCTCGCTTACATATCAGTAAAATTTTTGCAGGAACGTTTATAAATCTTATAATCTGACTGTCTTTTTTTTATTTTTCATTGAACGCCTTGTTTACAAATTAGATATCTGTCAAGAGCATGAAATAAAAATAGATCACAATGTGTGTGTGTGTGTGTGTGTAAAATAAGAAATATTAAGTCTCTCTCTCTCTCTCTCTCAAAAATATTACAATACATGCATGCACCGCGCGACCATTTATTGCAATTTTTACACTTACTTTTTATTATTTTATATTATACATATTACTTTTTTACTAACAATTAGTAAGTAGCAATTGGTAAGTAAATTTTCGCATTTTTCTTTGATTACACGATATTACTTAAATCATGTTGTTGCACAATCGCTCTTTCAATATTGTGAGATGCATTAACTGTTGTGATATTCGCTTCTGAATCTTATCGTTCTATTACGAAAAGAACTTCTTGTTTAGAATAGATAAGACTTCTTGTTTAGAATAGATAACTTAGGACATATCTTTAATCAGATGAATCTGTAGTTACTCGTAAGTAATTTTTTAAATTAGTCTAATGCTAAATGTGTGTGTGCGTTTCAACCCTTTTTCCCGCTCTTAAAGCTGACTTTAGTTATCATACATATACTTGCTTGGCGCGCGCGCAGCGTAAGAAATGTAATACGCTTAAAAAGAAAGATGTGACGTCACGTACACGCGAGGTAGTGGCACACGGCGCGTGCCAGCGGATCCGTAGATGGGGTAACGAATTATCGTGGCGCTCACGACGGAGGGGCCAGATAGAGGGGTCGAGAGGGAAACGTTTGCGAACTGTGTGTGCCACCGTGAACGCGGAGCGAAAGCAAGGGAAGGAGGGTGCAGGCAGGGGGGCAGGCGCCCCGAGGTGTCCTCGCGGACAGCCGATCAAGGGAGCAAGCGAGCGAGTGAGCGAGCAAGCAGGCAAAGTAGGCAGGCAGGCAAGAAGTCCGCACGAGTGGCTAGGGTGTCGTACACAGGGGCTACACGCACGCAGTGGTGGGGGTGGGCGCGTGCAGCCGGCCTGCAGCTGCCTCTTTGCATTGCTCCCTTTTCCCCTCTGGCCCGCTGTCGGCTCATTCCTGCTCCTGCTACGGTCCCCGCGCATCCCCTCCGGCCCAAGCATCGCGCCAGCGGTGCAGCCGCCATCCACCACCCCTCTGATTCGGTCGGTCGCGGGCACAACCCCTCTCTGCTACTGGGCCGGGGGGGAACCGGCGGGACCACAATTATAAGTAGGGGTGCCCCCGTCCGACTACCTCCAGTCGAGGGTTGCACTCCGTGACGAGCACGTGAGCACGCGCGCAGCCACTCACTGTCGTGCAACTTACCCCGCAAAGAATACGTTTACAGGTGCACTCGTAGTTTTACGCGAAAGTGAGATATAGGAACGGAAAATTAATACGTACTGTAAAAATTTTGAAGTACACACGAGGAGAGAGAATCTAAATGAGAAAGCGGGAGATCGCCATCTGTCGTTAGATCCGCGCCGGTATAGTGCTTCAGCGATTCTTGGTTATCGTGGATGCCGCAGTGTGGCGCTAGTGCGACCGGTTTAGTGGCGTGATACGATGTTATATGTATACGGTGATTCAATCAAAGAGAGAGAAGTTCGGCGTGTATTAATTCTAAAGAGAGAAAAATAAGAACAAAAGTGAAAAACTACTGAAAGAAAAAAAGACAAATATTAGAAAAAAAAAGGACGAGGATTTTACAGTGGCTTAAATTTGTGACTTTGCAGTTATAACGCGCTTAGTGTTATTTTTCTTGAGACTTCTTTACAACGACAGGAAACAATTGCAACAAGCACATCTCAGCTAGTCCAGTTGAAGAATTGGTGACTTTTGTCGCGGCACCTTTTCATAAACTTCATTCTTCGTTCCCTCGCGGCCCGTTCTTCCCCTTCGGATCGCCGTGCGAGGAGAAAAAGCCCCCTCTGCCGCGCAACGGGCGCATTGACTCTCGTTCATCTTCGACTCGTCACACACGAGCGGGCATCCTTGGCTTTACCTCCCCTCCACTACTCCAGTCGGCTCCCCACCCATCGGCTCTTCCCTTCATCCCCGACTCAGTCCCCCTATCCCTGTACGGCGCTGCTGCTGTTGAGGGAGTATTCCTCACGCTGTGGCGAGCGAGCGTCGTTCAGTTTGGTTCAGTTGCGCGACGTCGTCGTTGTTGCGACGATTGACGAGGACGAGAGCGTTTTCCACATCCGCGTGTCACCAGCAGACAGTGTCCGATTGTCGCTGATTTTTTTTTTTTGAGAAAGAAAAAAATCACGACGGATAACACATACAAAAAGAGACGAGAAAAAAGAATTTACTTCGCGAAATTCGAATTTCCATCTATAGTATACACGCGCGACGCGAAGATCTTGGTTGGTTCGCCACCGGGATTGTCCAGCGTTCTCTCGTCGTCTCTACGGATACTGGAATTACAAAGTGTGTCAACAGCAAAAAGAGTGTGTAAACAAAAAAGTGAGAACCGCGCGTGAGAATCGCGACAGAATCGCATATATACACATCGACAATTGGTTTTTTTCTTGTCGCCGAGTGCGTTCCGCGCGCATACCGGATTAATTTTCGAATTATCGCCGGCGTTCCTCAATCGCGCGATTCGCCTCGCGAAGCCCGCAGTGTACAGTGGGGAAATAGAGTTGGTTCCGGTCGCGGTTTTCCTCCCCGCGTATAAACGCGTCGCGCGGCAATTCGCCGCTCGGTTCGTTCATTCGTCCGCTCGTTCGTTGGCTTTGCCACTTCCGGGCGACGGCTCGCGTGCACAGGGAGTATCGGCACGGCGGTATTGTGGCTATGCAGCCCCGCGGCGCCGCGGCGAGCAGGTAACGCCGACAAGACGAGCCAAAGCGCGCCTCCACCTCCGCCGCCTTCCGGGGAAGCGCCGGCGGCGTGTAAACAAGGGATATGCGACGCGTCAACATGTGGACCACGATGCTCGTGTGCACGGTCACCGTCATTCTCCTGCACCGAGCAGTAAGTACCATCTCACTTGTATCTCTATTCTTTTCTCCCTCTCGCCCTCTTCTCTCTTCTCTCTTTTTTCCTTAGTTTTGTTCTTATTCGTTCGAGAATGCTCTTCACCGTCGGCGAACACTCGCCTGGAAACTCGTTGACTGACTTGTCGAGTGTACAAATCTTTTGAGTGTTTCCGTAAACATTAATCGAAGTCGGTTAACTTGACAGAATTCTTAAGTTTCTTTTAAATAAAATTACGACGTTTATAACATTGTGGTAATTTTGATGTCGAATCCGAAGGTAAAACATGTAAACTGAAATGTCTGCTTTGCGATTATTTGACGGACAAGTTCTGTACACAAGTATATATGTACCTACATATATATATATACATTCCACAAATTTCCAAAGTCGTTCACGAATGAACGGATCCGTCACAAAAGCGACCGTAGTATTCGTCACGTGTTGTAAGCGTAATTACTATCGGGAGGAGTTTGTCAACTGTCGGCAAGCTGCCGACCTTGGGCATCGCAATTCGATGAATGAGCTCGGCGCGATGTTCGGGTACTCGGAATAAGTGGTTGGCGTGTGTATATGTATATATATGTAAGTACTGTGTATATGTATATATCTGTAGATACATATATTTATGTGCTACATATATTTGGCTCGTAGATCGGTATTGTATCTTACACCCCGAGAAAAGGGAAGGCGCCGCAGATGCGCGCGAAAGATCGGAATAGACTTGACGTAATCGACTCGCATTTCATAATGACCCCATAATACATTCTCTCTCGGATCGTTCACTTGCGCAAGTTACGATCTATCTGCTGGAGCGCGTTTCACGTCAACGTTTTACCTGACGCAATTAGACACGGTTCGTGTTTGACGAACGTCGTTTGAAGCCTCCATGGCTTACTTCTATAGTACAAGATCTCTCCCCCAACCATGTACGCAATTCTGCTCTTCTGAAATAGATACAGGAAAATCTTAACTAAAAAGATTCCCTGGACGTCGGTTCACAATGACAATGAGAAATGACAACTTGTTCTCGGACCACACGTCGTGTGCGGATTCGACTGGTTTTCAATGAATCGGTAAAAAATTCGTTTCGGTCCTAATGGTTTCCGTAATGTACAAATGAGAGACTGAATTATTGTGAGAAATTTTTTAAAAATGTAAATTCAGACTTTTGTGCATTTGACAGTTGCGATATATATTCGGAATAACTTTTTTTTTTTTCATTGTTCCTCTTCCGGTGTTTCGCATCGCAATTTGGGTTTCATAAAGAATTTTGTGCGACCGATTCAAGGCGACGAGTGGCGGAACGCATTTCTATATGTTATACAGCCTCGTGTGTCTTTGCTGGATATCTCGTCGCGCACGGATTCCGAGGCGATTCTTCCTGGGAGAGATGCTCTCCCCGTTCCCTCATTCTTTCTTTCTCGTTCTTCTCTCCACTGCGATCCTTCGCACTTGTGTGCGCGACTACCTTCGTGCTCATCTCCCGGCAATTCTTCCACCGCACTCCGATATTGTTCTGAAACGCTAAAAACATTGACTTTTTTTTATAACAAAAATTATTTACTTTAAGTTTCTTTTATTTCTTTTATTCTTATGATCAACATTGGCAATATCAATGGAGCTGTGCTCTCGACACAAATATTTCTGTACTCTTTTGCCTGGGAACAGAATTTGTTGTGTTGAATTTTTATATATTTTTTTGTGTGTAATAAAATTATTATAATTTATTTCTCTAACATTTATTTTATTTTATTTTGGTATTTTTTTCTTAATTTAAAAATCTTTCTACTATAAATTTATCATCGCGACCCACAATGTGTGGTGTGAATGTCTCTTCGGAAAAATACTTTCTTCTGGATCTCGTAAGAGAGACTCCTCGTTTCCCTCTCGCCCCATCCAGCAAAGTAGACTGTTCCTAACGGTAGATTCCGGCGGCGCACGCAACTCTAAATCTGGATGCACTCTTTTAGACGTGTCTAGCTTCGCTTTCTCTGCCTCCCTCCTCCGTCCCAATGTCGTTTTGCCAGTGATGGTTTTAAGCCGCCCTATAGACTCGTCTCTCTTACATGCCCGATCTTCGCGGAAGCTTCGCAGAGGATCCTCGATTGGCGAGAGAACCCCGCGGTCCTTTGTTGTGCGTAGTCATCTCTAGTGTCTGCTTTACGTTTGTATTTGTGTTCGAGATGTGCATCGGGTGACGCGATCGCGACCTCCGCGTGGAAGAAGACACGCCTCAAAGACGTCTGAAGGGTGGCGGTGAAAATCGTTTTGTGTGTGACGAAACACACCATCGTCGTTGTCGTCGTTGTCGTCGTCGTCGTCGGTACCATGTGTATCCGTAAATACGCGCGGCGGCCATTCTCCGTGCCGAGAATAGCTTTCCAGCGAGCCAAAAATGAGATTCCTCATCGCGAGGGCAGTGTCGAAGGTGCTCCTCGTTTAATAGCGTTTACTTTCGCGAGACGTAAAGAGAGGAGACTTCGAAGTTCGCATTCCGCCGGCACAAATGCGTCACGTCAACGTGTGCAACATACGTGCGAAGTGAGTTCGACAAAAAAAAAATACAGATAAAACGATAGATCCGTCCGCCGAATACGATATGTCAAAAACCGTCTGTTTACATGCACCTTACGTCAGTGGTAACACATATCGTGTCGCCTCTGGTGAAGTGTGAGAACTTAACAGGATAATTCGCGCGCGACTAGAGAGACTCTGTATAAGACCCGGGTAGTGCAGTCGCATCGACCGTCCCGCTTTAAAAGCGAAGTACTGCCGCGAAGTGATCGGGTAACAAAGGCTCGTTCTTATCGCTGAGAATGCTCGTCTGACATTGAACGCGAACGTTCGTGTTTAAGAATAAAGTCCGGCATCCGTCACACTCGCACCTCGGCGCTAAAACCCGGCGCGTTGAGAACACTCGAGGTAATTCAATCGCGCGTATTAGCGTAAACACATTGAAGGAAAAATGCCACACTGGAAGTGCGGCAACTGTAGCTGTGTTCTTGTTATTATTTATTCTTAAAATTTTATTTTATTTTATTTTTTTTTAATCGCTGACTGCCGCGAATCGTGTTCGGTCGTCCTGTCTAACCGATGGAGTTTTCATTTTTATGAGCATTTTTATTTCTGTCGAAAGGTTGTGTTGAGTGTTATTACTTTTCGAATTTGCAAATTGTAAAAAAATGTCAATTTTGATGTACCCGATTCGATAATATAAAAAAGGTTTCCATCTATAATAAAGAGATAAACGTTTAATTAAAATCTGACTTTTATGACACGTATAAAAACTTTTCAAGATATAATTAAAGTCTTAATTCGATATTTAATTTGTGTGATATATAATTACGTAAGAATGTTATCTGATTTAAAAACGTGCGCGCGATCTATGTTCGCTTTATTTTTATTTATATTTTTTTTTTTTTTTTTTTGACACCGGACCGCTAGTTCGTCGGTGGTGTGTGCGCGCGCGCGATCGATGCGCGAGATACGCGATCGCGAGACGATCCGCGAATCCGATAAAGGAAAGCTAACGCCGAGACCTCGTTCGGACCTCCGCTAAAAGACCTGCCGTTCGCTCTCGGCTATACAATATCTCGTGGGAAGCTTCGTCCGGAAGCGCGCTGGTGTGCGCGTCTCATGTACGCGTGTGCGCGCGCGCACACACATTCACACGCAAATACACACACGTAGAAAGATCGCCGTGTCCACATCACAAGCGGTCGTGCACACTCTCGGCGTGTCGCGCGGTGACGAGGAGAGGAAAAATGAGAGGCACGTATTTGACGTCGTCGCTGTTTACCGATACATCGACTCGATCGCGACGCGGTGCCAATGAACATATCGACACTTGGGAAGGAATCGTTAAATTTTGACAAATGTGTGCTCTTTTCTCCTTGTTGCTTTTCGTAAAATCATCTCTTACGTTACTTTTATTTATCTTATTCTTAAATTAAATAAAACTTTTGTAAAAGTGTATATAGCAATTTTTCAATTAGATTATATTAACACGTTATTTGTTAGCTATGTTTGATGTGAAAGATACAAGATTGCGATAATTACGCGCTAATTAATCGCGACGACTTCACGGCAAAAAACGCGCTAATCGACTCTCGCCCTTTTTCGCTTTGTATCCCGGGTGCTGAGTTTCTACTCGGTAATTTCGCCGTTAAGCAGCTCTTCGCGAGCCAACTAGAGCGTTGATGCATTTACGAGGCTTGGTCAGGCGGTTTCTTTTTGCGAGGCGTGTGGTTTGCATCCACACGGTTCAAAAAGAAATATTCCGACGGTTTTAATAATAGCACCGTGGTAGTCCGTCATATAAGCGACAAAGAGAAATATAAATTCTTCACTCTTTAATGCGTTTCTCATCTCTTTTAATGCGTTTCTTCGCTCAAAGTGAAAAACCATTTAATTTAATCTCAGTATAAACTTTTTAGAAAAATAAAATATTCTAAAACGTTCCCATATTAGCGTTATAAAAATTAATTCTCTATTTAATAATTATTTCTTCATTTTTTTTTCTATTTAAAATAAAATATATTTACGCGCGTTATTTCAGAAAAATCGCGAAGTTATTGACTACAAATTTCGGTAGGTAGGTATAAAGAAAACGACTAAGTCAGCAACCGCGAGTTTGCTATCAATTGACGCGGGCAAAAAGCGCTGAATCGTCGAATCTGCGGTAAATCGGAAGCGTGCGAGTCTCCTCGTAATTCGATTATAATGGCATAGTCGCTTATAATGTCGACAAACGGTATGTCGCGAGAGATGTGGTGCTCTCGTGCGACGAAGCGAGAGAAAACACGCGCTTTTTGCGCAACACGACTCTCGCTTCTCTCCTCCTGGGAGATGTACGTGACACGCGTCCGCAAAAACGCGCACGCACACGTGCTGCTGCTGCTGCTGCTGCGGCGGTTTCACGTCGTGGGGCACGAGACGACGTCTCCCATCTCGCGCGACAAAAGAGAGAAAGAGAGTCCCCTTTTGATAGCGAACGTTCCTTTTAAGCGACGAATTTCCAGCCGACTGTGGATCAGATCTCCGCTTTATTTTATTAATTAAAATTGTATCACGATTGCATGTGCGACTAATGAAAGTTCGACACACTTTCTCCTCTCGAGTGTCTAGTAAAAATTATACATTGCAAAATATTATTTTGTAAAGTTTTTAATATTGTTTTCGTAAGTTTTAGCGCCTTTTAATAAAGCATTATTAAACGTTTGAGACCAAACTTAGATGGTTTTCGCTTTTTAATTTTAAATCTCGCATGTCTTTCGCTTTTAATCTCATATTGTCTCTTTTTATTTTTGGAAAGTTACGTCGCGGTGAAATAACGCGGCAATTTGTGTGCGTGCCTCTCTCTCTCGGAGAAGTGAAATGTGCGCGTGTGTTTACAGGTGAACGCCTCGGGGGTGTTCGAGCTGAGGCTAAAGTCCTTCATCAACGAGTACGGCAAGGACAGCCTGGGCAAATGCTGTTCCGGCAGCGTGTCCAGGACGGGCGAGTGCTCGGGTGTCTGCAAAACGAGGTTTCGGGTTTGCCTGAAGCAGTACCAGGTGAAGATCGACACGACGTCGCCGTGCACGTACGGCGACGTGGTGACGCCCGTTCTCGGCGAGAACGTCGTGAATCTGAGCGCGAACGTCGCGTTGCCGAGCTTCACCAACCCTATTAGATTCCCGTTCGACTTCACGTGGCCGGTAAGTCTTATTAGCTGTTGTTGCACATTTTTATCAAATCGACAAATTTGTCGCTAATTAGTTAAGAACATTTTTTTTATCGAACAATTATATACCATATCATAACGAGAAGATACTTGTGTATAAATTGGGATATTTACGTTGAAGCTAAAATTTGGACTAATTTAAATGTCACATTTATCCCGATAAAAATCTTGATAGAAATTCGCGCGTAAAAATATCGTAATAATTTTATATTAACTTTTCGCATACAGACATGGGTCTCCCACCTAAAACTTCCAAACCGATCTCTCTAGTAAAAATTAGTTGTTTTTCTTTTGATCAACGCAGGATTGTTCTTTTGATACAAAAAAAACAAAATTTAAATAACAAACAATATTGATTTTTCGCGAAAATATTTGAAATCACGTGGATCTCACAGAGCCAGACTGTACAACTAGGTCGGAATCTATGCGAAAGGTTAACATTAAATTAATAAAAAAAATTAAAACAACTAAATAAAATTGTATAATATAAATTAAAAAAATAAAATAACTAAATTATAACTAAGTTATGCTAAAGTTATAATGAATTAAATTAATATCAAAAGATTTTGAAAAAACATTTATGATCAATGCGAGAAAAGGGTTCAAAATCTTGTTTTAGGTATTCTTTGTTTTAAATATTATCAAGTAAAAGCATGAAAACTTATGGTTGACGTTTGACAAGCAATCTTTGTATAACTGAAACATCGCATGCTCTCGCTATATGTGTTTAGAACAGGATTGCCTCGTCCTAAGGGGTATATCATTGTTGCGTAACACGCGATGATAATTTATAAACTTTCGTAAGATAACGCGTCGATAAACGACGTTCAGAAACGATATCTTACGCTCGCACAAGAAGCGTGCATAGATTTTTTTGCCCGAGTCTCGGGAAATTTAAGGTAAACATTTCAATGTGGGGAGTAAGAAGTTCTGACGATCGTGCTTGATAGATAACAGTACGTACAGCGCGCTCTGCATAACATCTCGCGCTACGGTGTTACATAAAACATTTAAAAAGAATGTCACACACTAAGCTCCTGTGCTCTTATTGACCTTCTCGTTAGAATTTTTTAAATAAAATACTAAGGAAAATTGTCATATAACATACTGCACGCTGTTATCTTTTTCTCGTGCCGACTCGTGAAACACATTCGCGTTATGTAATTAAAGGACGAGAGAGACAGCATTGAATGTTGCCTTGAATCACAAATAACATTCCAGTGTAGACAAATACACTCGTATTATATATCACCAGAAAAATGTATAGATTGTGAGTGTAAATTTTCCTCTCCGGAAAAAACTTGAGATTTAAAAAAAAAACGAACGACACGAGTAAAAAACATTCTTCACGCGAACACTCATTTTGCGGAAAACTTCTTTCGTAACAAATCACAAATGCTAATCGAACGAATATATGTATATACATAAGTCGTGTGTTTTCCAGCAAACGGCGGAACGGAGAGCCGAGATAAGAAACATGCGGGATTCGCGTGTCGAATTAGCGCGACGGAACAAAGTTAGAAGTTCCTTTCGTAATGTTAGCGATGCCAATCTCGTCGCGGAAAACGCGCTCTCGTTCGGCATAATCGACCGGTTAATTTAGCACGGAAGTCGCTCCGTAAGCGAGAGATTGAAAAACCGGCTCGGTGTTCGTAGCCTCCGAGGGTCATATCGCGGTAAATTGCGTTACGATATATCTCGATGTGTGGGCCGCGAAATACGAAGTGTCCGTGCGTGCATATCTAGTTTTTAATTTTTCTTGAAGATAAATTTTTTTTTTTTTTTATACAGTAGTATCACTTCGATTGTGCACTACGAATGCTTACATATCCTCTATGTCAGCGAATAAAGTTTCTCTTCGGTGCACGAATGTCGTTGCCGGTTCCAAATATGCCGACACGCGAGGTGATTACACTTTGCTCGACCCGGCCGGTCACCCCGACGATGTACGCGGCGATGCATGCGAGAAATGCATCGTGTATACTTTACGTACAATACTTTGAGGAAGACGTTGCACGCGTTGCCGGTCGCGTTGCATTTGCAACAGGTCGGTGGCGGCGGCGACGGCGGCGGCAGCCGTTCGCTCACTCGCTTGCTTGCTTGTTTGTTCGTTCGCTTGCTCGACTTTGATTTCTGTCTCGCTCGACGCACGCAATTAACGAAAAGGGCGGCGGTAGGTGTTACTCGCTCTTTCTCTCCGTGTTTGTCTCTCGCGTGCGCGTAACATGCATGCACGCATGCCGGACTAAACGCGCAAGAGATCGACGCACTCTCTCGCATCTGCTTTTTCCCTTCCTACTTTCGCGCACGCGTTGCAACAAGATCGCGTACAGACAGGTTGATTGTGTTAAGAAAACGAGAGAAAGAGAGAGAGAGAAAGAGAGAGAGAGAGAGAGAGAAAGAGAGAGAGAAAGAAACAAGAGAGAGAAAGAGCATGTGCAGGGGTGCGTTTGCGTGGCACGCACGACGCGTGCTGCCGACGTCGTCGTTGCACGCGTGCGTGCGTGTGCATTGCAGCCGTCGAAAGAGAAAGAACGAAAGAGGGAGAGAGAAAGAGAGAGTCGGATGGCAGATGCCTCGGAGAAACAGAGAAAAAAAGGGAAAGAGAGCAGTAAGAGAGAGTAGCACTTGTGTCTTTCCCTCCTGCTGTTGTTGATGCTGCTTGCTGGTAATGATTCGGCTCTCACTGGCGCCGAAATCCACAACTACGGTTATTGTAATTAATGCACCGATCGATGCAAGAGATTTGAACGAGAAGGAGAAATCATTATCTCGATATCTTTTTAAGATCGAAGTACACATGTATACGCAAGATATATGTTATATAAATGTTTTCAAGGTTGTGACGTAACGTGATTTAAGTGATTTGTTAAATATTTAAATGAACATATAGATGTATAAATACTTAAATGAATATATAAACCAAGTGTAAATATTATATGTGGAAAAAATAATACAAGGACTAAGTAAAACAAGATAAAGAGAGAGAGATAAATAAAAAACACGGACAAAAGTAAATCAATTATCTCTCGCACACTTTTTTAACTTTTATTAAAAAGTTTTTTAATATAAAACTTAATTTTTAACTATTAAAACAGTGTTTAAAAATAAAACTCTGTAATAATAAGTAAATTGATTAAATAATCGGTTGAATAAATTGTTAAGTAATTTAAATTACGTCTTTCTACACTAACTTCTGTTTGTGTGCGTGTGTGTCGTGCAACAGAAATACAGATTCTAAAGAGCCGCTAAATGTGTTGGGAAACAAGTGTGTCAAGCAAAGAAAGAAAAATTGGCTTCGGTTCGCGGCTGTGTAATGAGAAGCCGGGCCATTGTGCCGAAGCTAAGTAATAACACGCCAATATGGCCAGGCATCCTTGGGCGCACGTCAATCCTCTCATGATGGTGCTCGAGCGCATTTCTGACTATAGTTCTCTATGAGATCGCCGCTGTGCTCTGCGAGGCTGCCGCCTCCGGCAGCAGATGGCCGGGCCTTTTGCGCCTCTCCACACACTTCCCACGTGTATACTCTCTCTCTCTCTCTTTCTCTCCTCCGTCTCTCTCGTCTTTCTTGCTCTTCGTCGATTTCTCGCGAACGAAGTTAAATTTACTAACCCATATGGCACCCCTCGCGCGCCTCTAACGAGCGCTTGTCTGTCTCTCTTTCTGTTCTTATATTTGTTTATTCATACACTTCTGCATTTTTTTTTCTTTGCTTCCACACTTTCTTTCTTCTTTATCTCTCTGACAAAACAATGCCGCGTAAATTAAATTTGTGCACGTCTTATAGCGTTAGTTTTTTCTTTCAGAATAAAAATTTTATATAATTAACGCAAAGATTTTTTACGATATAGTTTTTCCGTACTCATAATTATCGAATTGTACGTGCATTGTGTACTTGAGACAAACTTTAAACGCGAGATAAATTCACGTTCTCTCTCTTGCTCTTTCTTTTTCTCTTTCTCTCTTTCTCGTCTGCACTCAGATAATACCGGCACGTGCGTTCCTCGATATTTTACCATCGGTGATTTGAACCCGCACAGCCCGCGGCTGATAGGGATTATCAGTCGCACACGGCGCACCGATGTCGAAATTATCCCGGAGAGTGGGTATATACATGCCCCGATACTCTATCCTGACGGCTTTGATGTAGCATCAAATGTGGTCGGTAACCCCTTCCTTCTCGCACACGAGTTCTCGGAAGACGAGACCGATACGTTTCCCGCGCGAAGAGCTTCCGACGATGATTCCTGACCGATTTCTGGCCGACAAACACACACTCGGTTCCCGGATATTGCCGACTCACTTCGCTAAGTCGGCGAAATAGTTCGAAACCGACGTAAGCCGCAATCGCTATTTAGAGTGCCCGATTATTTTCGTAGCTTCACACGCAAAGCGCGCGCGCGCGCAAGAGTAGCTTCAGCTACATTTCGAAAGATCTCAATTCGACGTACAAAAAATACGGGGAAGAGAAGACGCGTGCGGTTGTCAAAATTGTACGATTTTGCGCGATCGAATTACTTATCAGAAAGATAATTAGCACACACATGCATTTTTATATACATCTAACTATTTCGGAAGAGAGGAGAATTATTAATTAACGACCTATATCTTCGCTTCTTTAAGTCAGCGCGCGCAACCGACTTGTTAACGTGTCGCGTGCTTCACACACGCCGTAACCAATTTTACGACGCGATGTGTAATGAACGACGGACAAAAAATGTGAATCAACTTGTTGGTGCCGCGGCTGATTATTGCAGTCCAGTCCGCAATTAGCAAAATAACTCGCGACTCATTCGCGAGCCGTCATGCGAACATTAGACGAGGAACCGATAAAATAACCACTATAAATATCTAGTTACAGGCAACGCGCGTAAATCACTTCCGTGAACCACTGAAGATTAACGTCCTCTTCATCATTCCGGTTGGACAAGTTCATCTACAAGTTTCCGTGTAATTAGCGGCCGAAACAAAAATTTAACAACAATTCTACGGTTGTTGAGAAATCAATCAATCAATCAAATCAATTAAATCGATGAAACAATCAACACACATATTCGTTTATCTTTAAATTGTTTCAAGGAAAAATATTAGAATTATTTTATTTGCTTTTTTATTTAAATTATTTTTTAATTTGAACTATTTTACTTTTTACTTGCCGCATTCTCCGATGTTTTCCCCGAACATAAAATGTCCTGGACAATCAGGAAATTGAGGAAATTTTTTTTTCCAAGTAGACGCTGTTGTTCGAAGAAGTGTGCGAAATAAATTCTCGCTAATGAGTGAGTTTACCTCGACCTAGGGATCGCGGAGTACTTCGCGCTGGACTTGTACGTCATTCGTGCGTTTCGATACGGTAACCTTCGCAGACAATCTGCAATCTCTTATGCGTGCGTGCGTTCTCGTGCCGCGGTGTCTTATGCGCGCGCCTTAATTGGCTTACGTTCGTGTACACGAGCCGTCTTATTAAAACAGCACGAGGCGACCCGCGACAGTGCGGCTACTGTGCTCGAACGTTGCGCACACGCGCTCCTCTCGCGAACGATCGCGGCGTGTTTGTTGCGCGATTTTCCATGCGCGCGCGCTTGCTCGCGCTAATCGCGCGGGCGAGAGCACGCGCCTCATTCTTTTCCCCGCTGTTGTCATGTCGCCTGGAAATTACACGCCAGTCGTGCCATTCTATTTTTAGCGGATCATATGCAACTTCCTTCCGCGGTAATATCGCACGCGTTATTGCGCTTACAATATACCGGGGATGCTGCAGCACGGAATGGAATGTGTAATGAAAACCGGATCGGGATGCTCGGTTTATTTATGTGTTTGTTTACTTATTAAATGCGAAAAGATTGTCCTTTTTATGCAGAGATTTTGTAAAAAACTAATTTTTACAAAATTAAGGAAGGTTTTAAACATCAGACATGTAATTTCTAGATGTACAAAGCACATGTCAATGTCAATTTTGTTTTGATCACTAAAAAATACTTTGAAACCCTCTGATCTCGCTTCAAACAAAGCCAGTTGTCCGCAACACTCGATAACAAATTAAAAGTAAGCTATTGGTGATTCTCCGCGTATGAAAGTTTTGTAAATATTAATTTTATTTATAAAGTACAAAGCATTGATATCAATCAAGCTTTATAAGGAATGCAGTATCGTCCGTAAGCATCCTCGAGTGCGTTTTCGCGGAACGCGATTGCGAGATCAGCACTCGTGGAGAAACGGAC
>QVOA01017279.1:0-80000 GCA_014825685.1 Pseudomyrmex cubaensis | reverse complement strand
AGAAAACAAAAGACATGCGAAAAAAGAGGGAAAGAGTTTGAATATATATCAAATTATGGATCGAGATAGTAGTTATTCAATTAAGAAACTTTTAAAGGAGTAAAAGAAGGTAACGGCGAGTTAAGAACTCCGTATTGAATTCAAGCGATACAAGATTAGATCTTCTTATGAGATTAAAATTTTATTTCTGTTCTGTTTTATGCGCTTTAATACTTGAAATCTATTATCTGGAAAAATAGATAACATGTTTCTGTCAGAAATCACACAGAGAAAGAACATGAGAATATAAAAATATTATTTGTGTCACACAATTATGCTTCTTCATCATAATAGATTCTCTTTGTTCTATAAATTCTAGAAACATGTGATAACATTGCAATAGCAATTGTTTATGGCTAATTTACAATAAAATCAATTTCTTATCGTCTTGATATTTTGTAATCGCTAGTTACTTAACACGTCTTTTCAGTCTATTCCAACAAAACTTCGAAATATCGCCAAACGTCTTTTATACATTAGACGAAAATATACGGAATTCCGTACATCGGACAATGTTAGTCGCGCGTCTCTTCAACGACCCGCAGAATGAACCCGTCACGTGTTCGTCTTCGATACCGGATGCGTCTTCCGGCACCGGCAGACAGTCGGTCGATTCGCGGCGTCTCGCGTTCGGTCACACAATAGCTTTAACTGGTTAACAAGCACGCCACGAACGCGTCTCGCACACCAACAGAGTTAAGGGTGAGAACACGTAACAGTCGCTACATACGGAACGTGTCAAAAGTCAAAACTCCGGCACCGAAGACCTCGAGGGGCGGCGTCGAGCGTCGCGGCGACGACGCTGAAGCACGCCGGTGAAGTTTTCGACGGAACTCTCGAGTTGTGCGCGCGTTATTCCCAACTGCGTAACTCGATTTCCTGTTGGTCTCGATTCGAGAAATCGTAACTTGGTTAAGAATTTCGAAAGATGCGGCCTCCCTTTTTCATTCCGACGATTATCGACATGCGAATTTTTCAATGGCGATTTTCTGCCCAATAGAATTTTTTGAATGGTCAGAGAAACTCGGCGAAAATGCATATAAATCGAAATGATTCGTTAATTTACGATTGTCCGAATATTTGTACAAATAAAATAAACAAAACAGAAAAAATGTGGCGATAAAGAGCTTATGCTCACAGATGTTGAGGCGTGATTATATAAAGTTATTTGCGAAATATTGTTATGTATCCTTCGGTAAGGTTTTGTAGGGTTAAATATTTTCTGTGTATTGTTTTGTAAAAACTTTGAGTCTTTATCATATTTCTTTTCGACATAAAATACACAAGAAAAATATGTAAGTAACGCATCAAGAAAGAAGTTTTGCACCCTCTGCGAAAATATATCATAATAACAAATTACTGAAGTGGAAATGAATGATTAATGTGTCCAATATGTCTAACACGTTCCACGAACCTGTAGTTCATTCATCATACTACGCTCGTTTGCTACAATCGTCTTTATTGTGTCATCAAGGCTTAATGGCGCAGCCGTGTATACTTCAACACGTTTCCAATAATTTCGCACCGCGAACAATGCAGAGGAAATACACGACGTGCCACTGTATGCATTGCATCTTCAATATTCTATACATTGCAGTATGATCGGCATGGTAATTGGAATGGCAGTTATTACGTATTAACAAATATATATCGGCCAGTTTGAACGAATCGTATTTCGCGTTATTTTACTCCCCATCGTATATTTTTCCACCTCGTCGTATAACAGCAGTTTCGTCATATTTCCATAGAAAGCGCAAATAAACTTGTTTTTCTTCAAAGATATACGTAATGTTTCATACGCACCGAACTGAATATCGTTTCCATCGATCGTGTAATGAAATTTATTACGCGAGAGATGAGATATTTTATGTTTTAGAGATATAAATTATATATGCGAATAAAATATATATAAAATTATAATTAATATTGATTTGATGTTTGTGCAGTTCTATTTCTACATAAAGAGTGTGTATCAATCTCTCAAATTGTTTGTTTTGACAAAATAAATCTCAAATATTATTCTAACGGGATTATTTGACCGTGTTCATAAGATTGTCGACAAACAGCCTAATGTCACGTATAGATTTAAAAATAATAATGAAAATATCGAGTCAAATAACTCGAAAAGCATTGTTTTTTATCCGGCGACAGTCGCTAAATTGAGCGGTACGTTTATGTAAATTCGCGCCTTGGAAATCTCGGCTGGTTGCGCCAAAGAGAGAACATTTCCTCTAAATGTTTAAAGCGGTACCGCGCGCACCACTGGCGTTTGATATTCTCCTTCTTTCGCTCTGTCTCGCTGGCTGCGAAAAAGAAGTACGTCGACCTTACCGCTTACGAAAATCTCGCAATTTACCCGCAAAACCAGATGATTGAAACTAGACCCCCGCTTTCGCGCGGGAATTAAGAACGTTTCGAGTCAGTTATAGGCGCGCACTTATATGTAATTTGCAAAATTTATACAAATATTTTGTAGTTTTATAAGGTGTAAAATGTAAAACTATAAATGTTTTTGCAAGTGCTATTATAAAAAGTAGTCCGAGTAAAAGTAATCTGGTACACATCTCGTTGTTGACGATAAATGTGTGCGTTTGTAATCGCACAAAAATTTTCTTCATTTTTGAAATATTCTTAATATGAGAAAAACAGTGCGATATTTTTCCAATGTCTTATTATATGCTTTTAGATAATTGCGCGTAGACTGAACTGAGATATGTACGTTCGTGTAAAAAGTAATTAATAAAATCCAATATTACTTACTTTTTCGAAGTGTGAGAGAACAGTTGAAAGGGAAAATTTGCTCACAATGCGCCAGAAAAATAAAACCGTACAAAACGACTCGTACAAAATTGCCGGAGCGTATTTTTCCCACGAGCGCGAGAGTAAATGTACACCTTTGACTTCCTTTGATCGTCGAGGATCTACCGCGGGCACCCTTTAAATAGGGGCGAAGAAACGTGGCCGCGCGAGTAGCAAAAAGGGCCTGCTCAGTTTTTATCGGGCAAAACTGCGCCCGCCAGCCGTTTATCGTCACCTCTTTCAACGGCGCTTTCGTTAAGCGTCGTCGGCAACGCTTGAATGCGAAGATCGCGAGTCGGAAGGGACGACGACATTTCTTTTTCGCGTTGATACCCGTCGTGTGTCTGGCATGGTCGAGAGGGACAGCCGGGCCCTCGCGAATTTGTTGATTTAACACTCGGCCGGAGAGGCCGTCTGTCAACAAGCGCGCGAGTGCAGATCCACATACGTGAAAAGTGCAAATGAGAGTAACAAACGCGCCTCGTGTTTATTTTCTTATTCTTTTCTCTTTTTCTTTCTCAAGAGAGAATAAAATGATAGTTCTGTGTAAAATTTCATGCAAACTTTTGCGTCAAAAATTCGTCAAATATAAATCTCGTGCTAAACAACAATTTAAGAATATATGTACATTTTCTTTTTATGTGTAGTTGTTTTACTTATATATGTATAGCAATTCCTGTTTAAAGTTTGTAACTGAAGCGAACTGAAATGAGAGCTGACTCCAGTTCTTGGTAGTTGTTGCTTTTTAGACTAGACCATAAATTATTTCGATCGTTTGAGACAAATAATAAAAAATCTTTCACAAAACAAGAGCCACTAATTGCCTGGTTTTTTCGTATGGTTTACTTTTTTTGTAAAAGTGGAAACAAAGATGTAATAAGAGAGTAAGATTTCTCAAGTTTAAGAAGAGCAACTGTTATACTTATCCATAATCTTTGGAAATTCTTCATCATTCTGTTTATCGTAGATCCACTCGTAGCATAGACAGCGCGAAATTAATTAATCACAGTCAGACGTTAATCAATATTGATGTATCCGGCAACAATGACATTTGATAGAGATAAAGGAGCGAAGTTTGTGATTGAGGTTGCGATCACACTCGGGAACGCTTTCGGCCGCGTGATAGAAATATTAATCGTGATTAATTCCAGAGCGCAAAGCGTTGAAATTCATTACGGGAATGTAATATATCATCTCCGCGAGCGCGCGCGCTTTTCGCCGTGACGTGGCACCATACCGCGTGTTTATCAAGCAAAACCGACAGAATTAATATTATATAAACGGAATATATCACCGTCGCGCGAACTGTCGTGCAAACAGTATCGCGCACATTTCGCGCTTTATCCGCGACACTTGTCCGCGGCGTCTCATCTCCGCCGTCACAGAGAAACAAGCGCGCGACGTCAACTTGTTTATCTCACACTTTGTGCAAAGCAGAACAAACGCAACGGTGGTGATAATCAACGCGTGCGTCTATGAGAGCTGAGATTTTCTCGGAATTGCGTTTTCAAAGAATCCTCATCGGCGAAGATATGTTAAGCGTTTTTTGCAAGCAATAATGTGATATTTTTTTTAATGTAATGCGATTAAGATTTATGCATATAAATAGGAATATATAAATTACAAGAAAATTATTCGTACTAATTAAGAGATCACTTTTTTTGTGATATGTGCATTTCACTCTTTTTTCAAAATGTAATTAAAAAAAAGATTATATTATATAAAAATGTTTCAACGCAAAAATCAATAGCTTCTAGGCCGAATATGGAAATATAATTAATTGTTATTCCTAGAGCTCGTCAAGACACATCGAACCACGTGGTCATTTTCTTAGAAATGTCACTTTTTAAATTATGTCCTGCTGGCAAAAAAATGTTTCGAGTATGATATGAAAAATGGAAGACTCGATGTCATTACGGTTTCATATGATTCTGATATTAAGTGGCGTGACATGTTTATCAGCCATCAGATGCACATATATCTATATATGTATGTATATATATGTATATATATATGTATATAATATATATGTCATACGTATGATATGTTTATCCATGTTTTACTTTACGAGAAAAGCAACGCGCAAACACATGTCATGTGCAAGCGCGTTTGTCGTCACCATTTTTCACAAATATCGTGCTTTTATTTCTTTTTAGCACGTTCAATAAAAATATATGTAGGTATAATTTCTTCGAAAGCTAAAAGGTTTAAGTTAATTACTTCTCGTTTTACATTTCTTTTTCTACATATAAAATATATTTATTAGAAAAACTTTTATAATTATTTATTAAACACTACACTCTCTTTATATGCATATTTTCTGCTCGAAAATTTATTCCATGCTATTGCGCGTTTCAAAATTATTATATCGTTGAAGCAATCATTAATAATCTAATTACGAAGTGCGACAAATCCGCTCGTCAGTTTGGTGTAAATCGAATGAAAATTAACATCAAAATAGAAGACAAAATGATTAGTAATTATCATAATTATGATTGATGATTACGATGATTAATACATTTCAATTGATTATGTACATACTATATACATTCTCTTCTGTTCATAAATAAGGCAGAAACTAGATCAAAGAAAAAAAAACGATAAAAAGGTGAATAGTATCTTTTTCTCAATTTATTTTTATTTCTGTCATATTGTTTTGCGTTGTTGTTTGCAACTTGATTTTAGAGTCATTTTTATTTCTCATCCAGGTGTATACACGAAGAAAAGACTTTTTTTATCGACTCTACGAGAAGTAAAAAGCATGAACGTAGTTTATATATCTGCTGGATTATTCGCAAAAAAATATTGATCTTCTCGCGGAAGAAGCAATTTACTGAAATAATTTAACACCGAGTCCAGACCTTCGCTACGGTGGCACAAATAGACGCGTGGGCGACGCTTCTGGTCAGGATTAACAGGAGGATCTTTTTCTTTTTCTTGTACGTGTGCAATGTTCTGTGTTTTCACAACGAAAACAGAAGCTCGCTCGAGTTCAGGAAAAATCGCTGAATAATGCAAAATTGACGTCAAAGCAGGATGGTAAATCGATAGCAGGTATGTACAAAAATAAGACACACGCGGATTGACTTCGGTGAGAGACGCGCGGGAAACAAAGCGCGAGTTCAATACTCTACGGGTCGAAAATTTCATCAGTCCCGACTGAGAATCGACGATAGTTAAATTCCGACGCGATAGACTGATTTGAATTCTTTTATATAAAAGTTTGCTACGCGCAGCGCTTGGAAAGTCCGGTAAAGCTAGATCGTTATCGCGAGAAAAATCCGGATAACAGATCAGCTTTGTTTGTCCCAATCGATCCCCAGTATTACGTAATGAAGAAGTAGCTGTTCAACAATGCGCAGTTGTTCGTTGCACATTGTGTCGACTGTATTACATTCATATGATCTAAATTAAGTTTGATTCAAATGGACGGTGACTACTCTTTATTATACAGATCTTTATTTACACATACAGATCGGAAAATAAAATAAATGATGCAAAACAAATCGAAAATGTTCGTAAAACAATACCTGAAAGATAAAATATAAATTATCTTGACAGTTTTATTTCATCGTCGCTTTGAAAACATTTTCAATATAATGTATCAATATAACGTAATTCTTTTGGTTGTATTTATTTTCTTTTCTGCAAATATATATGCTCCAGAATTGAAGTATATGTCCCAGCTTTGAGATAAAAGCGATTTATTTATTGCGTATACAGACATTGTTGTTTTTTTATATTCCGCTCATATTACCTTTTTTTTATCTTTCAAAGCATAAACCTTTCCTACGAACGGTACAAAGAACATATGTTGCGATGCAACACGTTCAATGCAATGAGTTTTGCGAGTTACGCATTTCGAACGAATAAACATTTCGTCCGATTGTCGTAATAACAATCAGACGAAGCGTGAAAAATTGTCCGGAAATATTAATTTTTTCTGTTTGCATATGCACTGTGAACATTGCGAACATCATTAGTTTCGACAGCGGTTGCAACGCATTAATGATAATAATGGAGAATGCGCACAAGTTTGCACGACATTTGTGCTACATAACAACGCTCTCAGTTTTCAACTTCACTTAGCGTACCAGTAACTATTTCAATTATTCATATAAATAATTACTGATGGCGTTAGCTTAAATTAAAAATATAAAATTTCTTTACTTTAAATAAAAAAAAACATAAATAAACAACTTTTTTGTTTAAAAGATTTTGATGCAAAATATATCTCTGTGTAAAAATCTCTGCATTTATGAAAATAATTTTTCTTTAATGGAAAAAGTTTATATTATATTTATCTATTTCATTTGCGTTTTTCAAAAGCTATGAATAAAGGGAAAAATAATCCATGAAAGTACATAAGCCCATCTACGTCGAGGAAAGATTATAATGCTCGGATATCTTCTCTCTCTTTCTTTATGACGCATAATGTATACATTTTTCTCTTTGAAAGTTCCTACTCTCGAGCGGGGCAGGATCATTTAAAATTTTAAAACATACGAAAAATTTACATGTATGTAAAAATTACATCTAAAAAAATTTGATGTAAAACTTCAATGTTGTAAAACCTCGAGATCTTATATTTGACGCACTTGATATTATCGTCTTATTTTACAACACTTTTGTTCAAATCTTTTCTTTTTTGATATACAAAAATTCTCAACAAAATCGTCTTTAATTTGAGAAGTGTCAGAAATTTATAAGTTAATTTTCCAGAAACGTCGACCCATCGTTGCAATTGACATTGCGTAATTGATGTCGCAAAGAAAGGGCAATCGACGACTGGGGAGAGGTTCGCACGATCGTTTCCGGAGTTGGCAAGTTTTCGCGACAGATAATATGTCGCGCGATTGGCTGCATTGACGTTTTTCACGCGAATGGAAATCCCCACAGACTTGTCACGAAGGCGAGAGCGTCGCAATTACGAACTCACAGATACAATATTCCCATTCACCGTCGCGTCGCCGCCAATCGCGCGTCTTTCTCCACCACAAACTACTCTTTTCCACTCGATTCAGCCGCCTTCTTCTCCTTCTCTTCCTTCTCCTTTTTCTTCACTACTCATCGACGAAGTTGTGTGCTATGGTGTAGAACCGCGATAATCTTGAAATCAATAAAGTGTCACCGCGGATCTCACTTCTGTAGGGAGAGGTACGTAGTGCGCAAGCTCCGCGTCATCCTAATGTGTGACGCGTTCGTCGCTGCATTATAAATGAACCCGCAAGCTGCAGCCCCACAGGATGCCGCGAAATTGGCGATAATCTCTTTATAACCTCGTGGTCGCGCGTACCCTATGTCACGCGAAACGTCACGTTACATTGCCTACAGTACTTACCGCAATAATTTTTTTTTCTCTATTACACAGAACGCCTCAGCTCTATGCAGCTCATCGCATCGAAACAAACGCGCGATATTCGTCTCGCGACATAAAACAACGTGAAATATATTCTCAAAGAAATCGTACAATCGATGCAATCACACACATACGTAGAATAAAATAAATCTTGCTGTGTTTATACGTATAAAAAAAGAAACTTTACATCTCACGGATATTTTTATCGAGAAATTGTTCCTAAAAGAAAATATAGGAAGCTTATCGAGATTTATCCGGTTCCGTACATATTCAAGTAGTTCGAGATTTACGAGGCCAACGTTGAAGTGAAATATATATGAAATCCGACCTCGCCTTACGCATGATAACGAGGGTCCGACGTCGGTACAGAGATCGTCCGTTTGATAACAGGTACGAAAGCGCTGTTACATTCGCGGGCAAAGAGCTTGCGGGCACACGATGTTATAAAATAAGAGCAAAAGGAACGCGCGCGGAGTGGCAGTGGCGGGTGTGAAAAGATAAAACTCGAGAGAGCGGTGTCTCGCGGTGAGATTTTTCACGCGGACGCATATTTACGAGAAAGAAAATCGAAGAGCTCTGCTTTTGCCGCGATATTTATAGCTCGCAAGCTTTGCTATCAGTTAGATTACTCTTTACCGCGAGATGGAGAAACGTCGATTCTGATCGTATGTTAGCCGAGAACGAGAAATCAACTGACCTGTCTCTGTCGTCGGACTATTTTAAAAAACAGTCGACGCTTTTTTGTCGTTCTCATCTTTTTTCTCTTCTCTAATCACTGAAACTCTACAATATACTGAAACGTGTAAAAGAATAGATCTGCTTTATCAAAAATGAAAGGTCGCTATTTTTGTATCCGATAAACCATCTTACTCTCACCAACTTTATCTTTAGGCATCAGCATAGGGAAAAATGATGACAAACAAGAGATTAGGGAGATTCAATTTATTTATTTATCGATTAATTTTAGTAATTGATTCTTGTATAAGAATTTATTCGAAATCTTTTGAGAAACTTCTCTCTTTTATGTAAAAATAATTATCTTTTATTTTATTTTATGTAGAATGCAAAACGCCCATATTTCATAAAAGAATAACAAATATAAAACGCTGTTTCAGAAAACTAAAAAAAAAAAAACTAAATAAATAAGCATGATAATTAGACTAATAATAATTGTAGATATAATGTAACGTTAATTAGACTGTTAAACCACATATATGACTATTTACGCGCGTGCGAAACAAAATGTATTCTGTAAGAGAGTGCGGACTGATATTTAATATCAATTAAACTTTGTGATAATGAAGAAAAAAAGAGATATATTAACCAGAAAATTGCTCGTACATTCAACAACTTAATTTATTTTTACTCCCGCGAGAAACGTGATGGCGCGCGTTTAATCAGCTACATTTTCGCGACTCCTCTTCCGTAATTACGCGCGCCGTGTGCACTATTGCGCGAAATTAATATTCGCAGATAATACCGTCGCACGATTAAGGACTCGCGCGCACGATGGTCGGATAAAACGAATAATTTTGCGTTGGGTTAAGAGTTAATATCGGCGTAAGGGAGATATCGATCAATCCCCATCGAGTCTTTGACGAAGGACTCCCATAGAGCTTTTATACCCGCAAGGAATCCCAATAAGGTTTTCGTCGAGGTTCCAATCCAATCGCCGCGACTCTCCCTGATTCTATCTTGGCCGCGCGGAAAGTGCCTTTTTCCCCATGAGGCGCGTGGTTCTTTAAACGCGAGAAGGTGTGTTGCGCGCACACGTACGAGCGCACGAAGACACGTACGCGCTGATAAATAAGTAACGTGGTGAATTCTCTCGAGCCGAAGGTTCAATGGACCGCTACCAGTACGGGTAACTGCCCTCTCAATTCCGTCGTGCGATTAATAATGTTGAAAGCACGGTTCTGGCCGAATAGAAAAAGCTACTTCGCTTCAGCACCTTAAAACCGCTATCGTTATAGTTTCTTTCTCTCTCTCTCTTTCTCTCTTTCGGAATTATTTCTGTTAATTTTATTTTAGACAATTCAGTGGTTTGATGCTAACGAAATAAAATGTTACGATACTTCAATAATTTTTTATCTTATTTTCACTAGAGAGGACGCGCATCAATTTATCCGACCCGTCTAGATGTGATATATACGATCTAGACATCTCATATATATTTGTAAAATGCTTATGTCAAGAATAAAAAAAAGCACAGATGTTATCATAAATATGTGACAAATTATCAAACAAATTTCAAATATAAACGTTTTACGGCACTATTTACGGCGCTTCAATCGTGTTAAAAAATCGTTCACAGAATTTTACATCGTATTTATGAAATTACATAAAAATTACTCTATACATTTCTCTTTATTTGTATACTGACAATTAAAAAGAAAGCAGAGCACATAACGTATATAATACGAAAGTCGATTATTGTTAATAACCGCAAAGCGGAAACGCCGAAGAGAAACTGATTGCATCGCGCGCATAAAGAGTCCTTAATCTGTTATGTTAACCAATCAGCCGAACCGCATTGAAATCGGCGGGGGGATTGACTCCAATAATAATTAAACATTAACCACCATCCGCTAACCATGTTTGTACATTTCGCGTTTAAACAGTTTGCACCGTAGTAATTAAATAATGATATTCTAAAATTAAGCTAGTCAATTTCTAATTGTTTTTATCGGCAGTGATGTTATAAATATAATTAATAGCTTTCTTAAAGTAAAACAAAAATTAATTTCACTTAACTGTTAAAATTAAACAAAAAACAACTCATTTCTCTCTCTATTAACGCTTGTAATTCGATCTTTTAGCTAAAATTGGCAGAACTTTGTAAGACAAACGAGGCAAAAGGACCAAACATCGAAGAGAATCTTAGTCTTTTTCGAACAACATTCTATATCGACGCTCTCTGGCGAGTGAACCGTTATTGCTCGTTTCAGCATCGATCGAGCGCGCCTTGCGGGACCGTTGTGTGTTCACGAGGAATCTCAATAAGTCTTTCTCTTCCGTATTCCCTTTTCTTAACGGGAGTGCCGGCACCGACACTCTTTCTGATGTCGAAAGAGAAGCGCCTTTACTATCTCAAAACGACGAGGAGGTTGGGAAAGAAAGGGGCGAAAACGAGTCCGATGTGAGTGGCTACCGAATGCTGAAACAGGACATAATGCTCTCTACGCGCGAGGATTCAGTTTCACGTATACAACGGTTGATAAATAAGTATCGCGGGGATGAAAAGACGAGAGAGTGGGTGGTTGGAGCTACGTTAGAAGAGTCGGCAGTAAAGAAAAGTAACGCCGTCCCGTAAAAGAGAATCAATTCGATTCGTACTCTTTCTCTATCGTACTCTCACCACTCCGGTATTCTTCCACACCTCGCTTCATACCCCCGGCAAGTTTCACGCCGCCCCACTCTGGTAGTTTCTTTCCAACCTTCGTAGTCGACCTCCTCGCCACCCTCCGCTTCGGTAGCGCAACAAGTGCGTCCCGACTCGCATCTTTAAGAAAGCGGTCGTACTCCCCCGGACTTTCTCTCCCGTTCTTACCATCTCCGCGCTTTACCACTTCCCTTTCATCCCCCGCACAGCTCAAGCTACCGCGCTGCCGCCACGTTCGACGGTACAGCCGAGCGTTTTTCTCTTCGTCTTTTTCTTCAGCGCCGTCTTCCCCGAACCGCGCTCTCGTTCCCTTTTCTCTCACCCGAGGTATCATCCCTCATCCTTCGGTCGGCCCGCAACCACCTTCCAAATCACTCCGAACTGTCTCTCTTTTTTTCTTTTTCTCTCTTTTTTATCTGTCGTTCTCTCGCGCAGCGTTTACGCCAACCATCCTCTTCGTGGCTCGACGCTTTCTTCTGTTCGCTTTCTGCTCCCTGCTCTCCTCACACCGACGCTGTATCATCTCTTGTTTCTCGTATTCCTCGCTCGACAGTACATTTCGCGTGTGTAGTAGTAGTAGTACACGTGCGGAGGATGAGCGAGTGCAACGAGCGAGACACGGCGAGAGAGGGTGGCAAAGACGATGCTGAAAGACTTCGCGGTTCGACTAACACAAATCCGAGGCGTCGATTCGAGAATTTTCGCGGACACTTCGCGGCAGCGAACCTACACAATGCCGTGAGAAGAACAAAATGACTATCCGCTATGTGTGATCGTTCAAGAGCGAGCGCTTCATAACTAAAATTACTTCAGAACGTAAAATTTTCAAAACACTTCTTATATGTATTACTGTAATTGCAATGTCAAAATAGTGATATGATGTAACTTATATGAACAACTTATTAGATAAATCATACAGTATCTAATCCAAGAGAAAACACACGCGTAATATAAACGAGAAATTGTAAATTTCAAATATATCGAGCTACATTTTTCTTTATAAAAATTGCTTTTTTCGAGGCAACATATTTCTTCGCGTAATTCCTTTCTCTTGTTTCTTCCTTGCTCTCATTGCTCTTTCACATATGTTTCCTGGTATTATTTCAGATCACGATGCTTAAAGTCCAAGTTAAACATGAAATAAAATGCGGGGATTTGTATAATAAAAGCGAGAAATTTAATGTATACTCTGACGCGTTACCAAATACTGTACCTACGCGAACATCTGCGACCCTGTCGAACGCGACATCGGATCGTCATTCGATGAAACACGTTGAATTTATTGGCGGTTTAATGCCGCTCGGGGACGTTTATAGGAGCGCAATAAATAAACTCGAGCGCGCTATTACGAGTGACAGCAGTGTTAGCCGGAGGTCGAAGTGCTACACACGGGAACATTGTATTGCAGAGTCCGGCGCGCAAAAACGCCAGTCTGACGCAGCCCGACTAACATTTTTACCTGACGTAATTGCAACGTGCTGCAATTAATAAAGAAAGTCAAACGGGCATTTCATTGAAAATGAGTCTTTTTCTATTTGAAAAAGATAAATTAAATCCGATAAAATTAATTGTATAAACGATCCTGTCGCAATTTTATATATGTATTTTATATATGCGTTAAAAAAGTTTTCAAGATTTGAATTGACGATACCAGATCGAAGGATACAAATGTAATTTCCTCCAGTTAACTATTAACTTATCTTGGCAAGATTACAAGACTGTTTGACTACATCGTGACCTGGAAGTAAGCGAACATCCAGGAAAGCACGAAGACACGTTGACGTTGTCGTTTTCGATCCCGAAGACGCACAAGTTCTCGAGAACCGTCCGCCGTCACGATGATCTACGAAGCGACCGAGCGGATGTGCTAGTTTAACGATCAGGAAATTCGACGAAAAGGAAAGTTATTAATGGCCAAAGTTGGACGATGTCGGGAACGACCTGCGCGCGACGGGACTGAACCCTCTCGATTACAAAGCGCGTGCGAGAAGTGTAACTATACGAGCCCACAGTGGGGTTACAAATTACGCTCGAAAGTTGAGCCACTAGCAGCGGGATAATGGATTTCGGAATAAACGAAACTGCATCCCGAAGACTATAATTTAAACTGATGCCACGTCACGCGAAACCTGTGACTCCGCTTTTGTCACGCGCTTTCGACCCGAGTCCGGCGCCGAAGCTGCGAAGTGGCAGGAAATCAATCGAACAATCCGAGACACTTCGGGGTTCCATGAACGAGAGAATGTTCGTGTTCCGGTAACCGTTTGGACGCGAGAAAGAGACATATAGATAGAGAAAGAGAAAGAGAGAGAAGCATCGTGTATTTGGAAAGTAACAAATACTCTTGTAGTGTTTGTAAAACGAGTCGTTTCGAGGACGAACTCGAAAATCGATCAAAAAATACGGTCTGTTCGAACTTTTTGCGTGAAACTGTGGCAATTCACATTTTGTACAAGCCATCTGTATTATGTTCTAAGGTGTCACAGAACGAAGTCTTAGTAACATAGTTTGTAAAATTCACACATAGTAAAATTCTTCGACGTTATTTAAAAAATAATTGTTAAATTTCTTGAATTTGTAAATGAAGATTTCTCTCTTTTTGTTTATTCTATATAAACATTTCTAATTCACGTGAGTGTTGCACTTTACTCAACAAGAAAAGTGTATTGCATAAAGCGTAACGTATCCAGTGAAGAAACAATTGTTAAAAAATTCGTATTATTTGCTTGACATTTACACAACACGTTATCTCTATGTTGAAAAAAAAAGGAATTTTTCGCAGATATACAATCGCAAATTAGACGAATCTCGTTACGAAGTGTAAAAAGCACACACTGCGAATGCAACACATTTGAATTGTAGAACATAAACTCGTTCGCGTAATAGGTCCACACGTTTATTTCCACGCGAGGGCAGTCGTATGCAAAGTTGTAACGCAGATTACAACTTGCGTGTCACGCTCGTGTCGTTACACGACATTGTTAAATTCCGCGTGCGATCTGAAATAACCGTGTCACGTTCTTCGTCACATGGCAGCGACATAACTTCCGCTATTTTATCGCTATAATGGATTTTACGAAAGTCTTATCATTTTTTAACGAATGTTTTATGTTGTTTACGAAACATATCGCGTATTCTGGTTGACAACAATTTCATTCAAGCAATTTTAACAGCAGTCAATAAAGCAAACCGTAACAATAAACTACGCATCTCACATAATATTTGTAACTCAATACCTTTTACGGTAATCATCATTGAGACCGGTTCCTTCCGTTTCGGTAACTTTTATTTCGAGATCCGAGAATTCATTAAATCCCGAAGTCAGAGCTTTGTAAACCAAACGATTTAAGGTCGAAGAAATTGATTTTTAAAGTGCGCGGCCAAATTACCATTGTAACAAGCGCGCGCGCGGAATCATTTGCATAGGCATGACTCACGAGGTTCGCTGAATTCGTGCGAACTGAAAGCACTTGCAAGCCTCTTGTGTTCTTACTCACCGCGAACAAGGATGAGGATGCTGAACAGCAGCGCGGTGCTGAACGGCCAACCGGCCATCCTGGCGTAGAGCGTTACGTCGATTCAGCTTCCTCCTGAAACAATACAAGCGTGCCCAATCAATCAACCTATCCGCTGTGCTGTTATCCGAGAGCCAACTCGGATCTCTGCCATCCCCGTTCTTCTCCCTTTCTCTCTGTCCCCTCTTCTATTCGCCTCTTCGTTCCTAACGCAAACCCGTTGTCTGTCCCCCGTCCTCATCGGGCCTCGTCCCACCTTTCGATTCCTCCCCAACCCTTCCGTACTTTCCTGGCAGACTGCCCGTTCCACGGCCCCAACCTCACCATACCAATCCCTTTTCAACTCCGTCCCGCTTACACGCCAATCCCCTACGTCCCGTATCGACAATTTTTTTCCCTCCCTCTCGAATCCGTGCCTGGGGGCTGGTCCGCTCAATGAAAGTCCTCCCAGACGGTGCGTGTCGAGCGACGTACATAATCGTGAAACATGCGATGCGTGCCACTAGCTTGGAGCTCGGCTATCGGAAATGCCCTCTCTCGCTTTTGCGCGCGCGCTTTTTTTTTTTTTTCACCGCTCGACGCGAGCCGCGGAGGTCCTCGACCTCGCCGAGGTTCTTCAACAGCTTCACTGGATGGCTCTAGGCGTATTAACGCTGGTTTCTTTACCGTGAAAAGCTATATTTGACACAAAGAAAATGAGAATCAAATGATTAGCTTTGACATCAAGAATTGCTTTCTCGGCCAAAAAGATGATCTTAAGTATTTGAAAAGAGCGTAGCTCTTTAATCGTCTAAAAGTAATTTACGAGATGGTCGGATTTATTTCTTAATAAATAAAATCTCTCCGTATTAAACAAAAGATATACTTCAAAAATTTGCAAATTGCTGCTTGCACACTTTGAGTCTGAGCTGTACTCGAAGTGACATAGTGCTATGAGATAGTGATATAGTTTTGTCAAACGAGAATGTCGGTTTCCGGCCGCGGAAGTATAAGTGTTATCCGATGCCAAGATGTTCACTTTTACATATCGCGCGTGATGTCTTTTTCGTATAATATCTGTAGTTTTTTGTCGCGTCTCTTGCAAACTTCATTCAAAGAAGCCGAATCTGGAGCATTCGATTCGCTTCACGGCGCCACAGTTTCACGACCAAAGCCAAAGGGTGACCCTTATGCACTTCGCACGCGTGCATATACGAGCGATCTATAAGGCGCTTCTTCTCGCGCTCTCTCATCTTCTACCACTTCTATGTTGAATATTTTTCGAGCGTCTCGTGCGCGCCGTGAAGCGAATATAAAGGGCCTGCAAGGAATACACTTGCATCCCACTCAGTAGAAGCTTTAATTAAAAATGTAACGTTTTATCAAGTAAAACTCTCTAGACTAATTTGTCACTGCATAGAAAACATAAATTTTTAATTATATTTTAATGCAATTTTAATCATATTTTAGTAACAAAAAAAATATCAGAGACATCTTTTCTTTCTCTTTTACACATTGTTTTAATTTTTACTAAGCTTTTAACTAAATCTCATGTTTATAAAAACTCTCGAATTTTAAATTAAAGTTTTTATATTATTTTGTGTCACACATGCACATATGTCACTATTCGTAAATCGATATCCATCTTTATTTCTGTGCATACATAAAGAGTATACATAAAAAAAATTCTTATAATATGCTTTTGCAACTATTGACAGAGAACGGAATTGTGAAAAAAAACCTAGCTGTGAAAAATGCTGCTATTTTTTAAAAATTTTATTTTTTTTGCTAGCCGAGATGTCCCTCAAAATAACTTGAACATTCTGGATTACCATCGCAAAGAGTTAATCTACAATTTTAAAAACTCCTAAACGAAAGAAAAAAATGCTCACAGAACGTATACAGGTGCGCATCGCTCGTGTCCTGGAAGAGCTAAGCGAGATATATTCGTGCGTCTTCCTGTTGCGCGAAGCTGTTCTTCTTCCTAGCAGCGCACCAATGAAACGAGCCACTAGAAAGCAATTCCGCCGCGCTCACAATTAAGTTTACGAACGAGATCGAGTGTTCGACGTACAATTTCCTCCCGGCACGATGCGCGATAGAAACAACGAAAACAGTCAAGAAAAAACAGGCAAGAAAAACTGATCGGGCGAATTGAACTTAATAATACACGACTATGAGAACCGGTTATTTCTAAGCAAAGCACTGTCGATACTTTCAGAAAAGCTCGAATATTTATAAGAAAGAAAAAAATACAGTTTAAATTTGATTAGAAGAAAAAAGGGCCAAAACGAGATTTTTAAAAATCCATATTTTTGACAAAAATCTTTTGTATGTTCAATTTGTTTCGTTTTATTCTATTTATAATCTAGTATTTTTCGAAAAATGATTAGCAACCATTTGTGGCCAAAGGATCATCATAACTTACGGTGTAATCTTATCAAAACTCTAAGTCGTCTTTCTAAATTCCAGAATTCCTATAAGTACTTGGTTGCATTTTCATAATGCAAACTACGAAACTAATTAGCGTGTTATGGTTTGCGTGAGCACGTAATGCGATATTAAATGTAACGTCGCGGGTTCATGTTTAAAGACTACGGTAACGGCGGATGGGGAATTAGATGCACGTGCCCGAATGCGAGAGGAGACCGACTCGTCTAATAATTCACGCAGCGGCGAGAACAAAACGGCACCATAAACTCGCCTTCCTAAATCACTTGCTCGCGGCCCGTGGGGAATTTCTGGCGAGAATATTCCATAAAGATTGGCCTTAGACGCAATGAATCAAATTGTGGTGGCGCGGCATGTCGAATAATCGCGAAAATACTGATTGTTCTTCGCGTGCGTTCGGGTTTTCGCACTATGCGCCAGTTGACCTCACGTATCTTCTTTGCGAGATTATTCGCATGAATAATACGATATTTCCGTGCCGCGGACCAGATGCAGATTTCGTTTCCGCATAAGCCGCGGCAGATTCGCGAATTTACGACTTGTTTTATAACTTTCGGCCCTGTCGGAATTGTTGCGAGATTGTATCTACACGGCAGTCCGCGATTTGCGGTGTTAATGCGTTCCTGAAAACCGGAGAATGAAATATAATACGATAAATGAGCGAAATAAAATACGGCCCGTTGCAAATGATGGTATCTCGTCGTTGTGGTGAAAATAATTTAATTGTTGAGTATTCGACAAGAGAGAAGAAGAGAGAAAGAGATTCGTGATGAGAAATAATTAGAAACTCCGAAACACTTTTCCTAAAGTACTACCGTTGAAACATCTCATTTTTGTGAAACAAACGATTTCAAACAAAGTGAAAATACCGAAATGTATGTAAACTTTACACAGCGACAAAATAAAAGCGGAAAAAATTTACTGTGTTCAGCTTTTGTTTAATCATTTTTTTATACCTTCGTACCGCCAGAGCAGTTTTTATGCGACGCGGATCGTTAGCGTGCGTTATCAGCGACAGATTTTTTTTTTCTACAGTACCAGCCGCATTAAACCGTTCAAAGGTCTCGACATCTCGCGCAGGTGTATTCATTTGCCGTCGCTGCTACGGAATTAATACCGGCCGGCTTAATGGAAGGCAGGAAACAACGGAACGCCGCGACAACAACGAAAAAAAAAGACGACAGTGGCGGGAAACCATGGCGATGGTTTCATTCCGATGCCGTCACCACCACCGTCGCCGGCATCAAGGGTATATTCTTCTGCCTGGCAAGTCTTCGCGCGAGTTCTTATTCCCGGTTTCTCTTGCCACCCTCGTGTCTTCGCCATCGCGCGCATTCATCTATCCACGTCCTGGCTCCGCTTCGACGATCCTTCTTTTTGCCATCTCGCTCAGAACATCTTGACGGAAAATCTTGATTATATCACGGCGACAACACAATACTGGATCTTCGCATCTTAAGAAATTACTACGCGCGATTGTAATTATTACGAAGGTTGCTAGTTGTTTGTGTGTCCCTGAGAACGTGCCAGACGGTCAGAAGACAAATGACGAGAAATTCTATTGTCTTATGTTGTATAATATACTATTTATACGTCGTCGCGCGAATCAATGTGTACTGAAAAATAATATGCAAGAGCCATGACTTATGTAAGCAAACATGTCTACATAATGGAGGAATTATACATTGTTTATATTCAACGTTACTTTTTAAAGATAAAAGAATAAGGACTACAAACCAAATCAGACGTTTAATTAATTTAACAGTTTGTCATTAATGTTAATCATGAAATAAAAAAAAACATTTTTTATCTCAACTGGAGTTTTCCTCAGTCGCAAGATTCACAAGGAACATTTGTCAGTTTTTACTTCATTTTTTCATATATTTGCGGTGTACTTTATTCATGAACTTAGTCTTGATATCATGGTTATCGTTCGCATGGCATAATGCGATTTTCTCCATTAATTTATCCGGCGACGTTAGATTGCAAGGGCAAAAGAAATACTTTGAGAAATTATTGTTGGTGAAGATCTTAATTCATCAACCGAGCGTGAACAAGCAAAAATGCCATAACGCTAAAACGTGTGGAATTTTTGCGAGCTACCAGATGCGTTTTCTCTGCGAGAGTTCGGTGTCTTTCTCGCACCTCTCCCGTATATTCCTCTCGTACGTACGTACTGTAAACGGCGTAACCCCCGCTAAGACCTCCGGAATAGTAATTCCACATTTCATTCCGCGTGTCACGGAAAATTTCTGCTACCTAGCGAGTCATAAATCTTGCAACGCTCGCGGTCCGCGAAGGGATATTAATTAACGCGCGCGCGAATCGTATACGGGTGCGCGCGTGCGCGCGCGAGAACACTCTAAAATATTCTCGCGTATACCCAGGTCACGGCAAATACACTAAAGTAATTATGTCGTACGAGAGGGGAAGGAGGCGAGAGAAAGGCAGGAACTGTTATTCTGTCAGAATTAATCGTAAATGTGCGAATTAAACGAGCGCCCGCTATGAAATTGCCATTAAACGAGCGTGCGTATAACAACGAGCAACCGAGTGAATGCTCGTTATTTGTTACTGTTGCCTGCGCTAAATTATTAATACGTAATTCCGCTAATTTTGGACACAGAGATACGCGCCAACGATGGCCGACGCCGAGTCGGGGATTTTACTCTCGCAATTAGCGACTTGTCGCGAGAAAAGGGGAAAGAGATTTTGACTGATGGCTTTCAATCGATGTGCTCTTGTAAAACATCGTTACGAGAGACACTGTTCCGAAAATCGAAGAAAATGTACATTGAAATTCGCAATTTGTATATTGTGGATTACAGTGAAATGGATTACATGATTTTTTCAAAGCTCTCTGTTCCGAAAAGATTACAATTATCAATTTTGATATTGGTTTGTTCGAACTTTTTCCATGCAAACGATAACAACTCGAATTTTTTCGCTTATCCGTACGCGCGCAATATGCGTTTACGCGACACACGCGCTTGCCTCGGCGAAAAATTCCTATTATCCTCCGAGAATTTTCATCTACCGGTGTGCACTCACCGCGCGCATTATTTTTTGTTTCGGAATATTCTCTTTTTAACGGTGAACATGGCGTATTCTTTGACCGCGTTCCTCGAGTCAAGGAAAAATAAAATATCGTAGCGCGCGGCCACCCGCGCTGAGAGAGCTGACCTATTATTTATCGAGAATTGAAATTCGGAGACCGCGACGCTCTCAGGAATTTCATTAAAATTATGGCTTAGAGATATTGGAACGCGGCTCCGCGGCCGCGCGTGAAGGATCGTTTGTGAAACGTGAATCGACTGCATCATGCGCGTTTTGTGATTACATGGAATGCATGAGATGATCTCAGAGAATCATTTGAGAATTATAGAAGACGCAAAGTGAAATTAGAATCACAATTAAAGCGTAATGCGGTTATAAATGATAGACCACAGTCAATAGGATCAATGAAATATCTTGATATTCGAGAAGTTCTATAAAAGACAATTCATCTTTAATAATTGTCTTCTTCGATCAAATTTGTCGAGAGATTTATTAATATCTAATAATATAAAAGTATAATATTTTTATCATATAAGTGAAATTAATATTGTCTTCATATTCTACATAAAGATGACATACGCTCGTATCCCGATTTATCACATTTGTATTTCCGAAAACTGTCTGATTCTGAGCGACGAATCGCTGCGCGCCTCTCCAGTTATATACGCAAATATTCAGTCATTTATTTGGTTCTCAATCAGTTTTGCGGCGACGAAGTTATAGCTACTGTTAGTTTCATCGGGTATGCGCATTACTCTTGGTGCAAAATGGTACGGCGAAACAGGATGAGAAGGGAGAAGGAGAGAAGGCTTGCTTCGTATTAGTCGCAAGCTCGAGCGTTTGTCGACAAGAAGATGATGAATCGCCCGCGCGATGGAGCGACAACACGCGCAAATTTAAAATGCGAGGGAGAAACTTAGCAACACGGTACATGTCGCTTTGATCGAGTGTTCCTCAAAAAACGACATTCTTCAATTTTGACTTAATATTGCAGATGTGACAAATGAGAAATTTCAATCCGTTCTAACAACGCTCGAATTTAAAACTCATATAAGAATTTAAGTTAATCTAAAATTACGTGTGATGTAGAAAATTTCTACACTTGCAAGAGTAAAGATAGAAAGTTTAATGTTAGTTCAAATTTGATTTGAAAAAACTGTAACTATATCTTGTTCCCTCAACTTGTTTGATTTGTTCTAAGAATACAACTTATTACACGGTTTTGAGCTTCCTAATTTTTGCCCACTACAATAGTGTTTCACGGCTTAAGCGAATCAGCCTATATACATACGTGTTAAATGACGAGGAAAGTTCTATTTTTGTCTTTACAGGAAAGAAAAATATATTTTGGCGACAGAAGAAGGGGAAAAGAAGAAGAAAGAAAGAAATTCAAAAAAGAAAAAAGAAAGAAAGAAAGAAGCAGATTACCGGCGATGGTAAAAGCGACGAGGCCCCTGCGGCCATTCACGAGAAATCCGTGCCGTTTCACTTTATCGCCCTCGTCGTCGGACCATCCTGAAAATACGGGAAATGTCGTCGCGTGTCCCCAAGGGAATCGTAGTCTCACAGTCAGTTTCGTAGTCGATTGGAGAAAGGGCAGACGACGCGGCCGTTGTGCCCGGGGAAATTCGCCCACGAATCGCGTTTTAAGCGTTCCATCGAAAAGTTTCCCGTACAATGCGGATGTCCAGTAAAACGTTCGAAATATTGATCAGATACGAAAATATTTCGCGCAGTTTTCAGATTTTGAAACGTGTCTTCGTAAATTGAGATTAACATCAGAAATAAAAATTAAATCTCATACAAAATACACAAAATACACAAATACACATTGGTTAATGATGTTTTATTTATAATCAAATTTTATATAGATACAAAATAATATTTTTAATAACTATGACCAAATACAATATTTCTCTATATGCTTAAATATTGGACACTTGTGATTCTTATCGAGTCTTACGAGCTAAACGACCAAAGTTTCCGATCCTTTAATGCGCTTTTTAAAAGCGCATTAAAATAGTTCGACGGAACGTATTCCATTGTAATTCAATCGATTTGAAAAAGTATCCAAAAGTTTACGTGAAGAGGAACAAAGTTCTGCAAAATTGCATTTCGGCCACTCCTTCGGGAATTTCTCGCTTTTATCGAATCTACTCAAGAAAATGAAAAAAAAAGAAAAAGAAAAAGAGAAAATCTTCTCGTACTATAAATTACTTTTCAGTTTTAGTAAGTTTTTTTACTAATATCCGAAAAAATAATTTAAAAAATCGCATAAATATTGTAAAACTCGCAAAAGAATGCAAAATTCACGACGCAGTATATTGTCGATATTTTCGATGTAACTCTATATGTGCATAAAAGATGGAACAAGAAAATAAGAGGTGCTTTTCTGCCAGATATCTCTTATTAGTGTAAAATAATGATACCTAATTATCTCGCGAGGTTACTTCAAATTATTATTCTTAAGATATTGCGAAAGTGTTGGAATTAACGTAAGCTTCATTTGTTGAGCTGTAAAACTTCGGAATTAAATTTTAGAAGTAACAGCAATGAAATTAACACACTGCCGCCAGTTAACTGCGCATCGCCAGTTTGTCGAGTCGTGTAAGTGTTACATACACGTAGCGTATTTGCAATGAAGGCAAACTTATTCTGAATGGCGTAAACGTTTCGTAAAATGGATTTTTCTTGCATTATGAAAATTTAAAAAATTATACTTGCACCAAGTATGTTATAGAGAATTCTGTACAAATAATTATGTCTTTATATGAGAAAATGCAAAATTAGAACATTCTGCAGAAAAAAATAAGATCTTTACGAGAGAGAGAAAAAGAAAAGCGATTATTTGACAACATTACATTTCTATTTTACACAGAAAGATATTCTATATTTCCTTTAAAAAACTTAAAATTTAATAGATATTTCTCAATTGAAAAATCGTGTTTTTATGGAGTTCCAATGTGTTGCTTCTCTGCAGATTTCTTTTTTTTTTGCCTAAGATCTAGAAAGAAATAAACATCAAGCATATTTTCCGATGAGAAATCGCAACCTGATGTCTCCAATACGCGCAACAGCAATCCCAAATTTCCTCTCTATGTTCGAATTACGTAAACGAAATGCGTCGCGATGGCATCCGGTCCCTTTCATGCAGCAAAGCCCAAGACGGTTGCAGAATATTTCCGAATTATTTATAAATTCCAATATCCGGTCTATCTCGAGACGCGGAGGCGAAGTTCCGAAACTACTCGTGTCTGTTCGTTGTCTGTAAGTGGTCGTAATGCAAAACACGCACACTGGCGAATACACAAGAGAATATAGACCAATTTGTTCAGGACCATTTCAGAAAGTTTTTGTTAGAACAACTTGAGAAATCTTAGTCTTATTGTAGTGTTAGAAATGACACAATCAACACAAATTAAAATAACGATACACTTTTGATAATTGACTTTTTAAATTCGACACGATGTTAAATTTAATGTTATTCTATCTGTTCTATCAATTTTGACTTTACATTTTTTCGCGTATTTCGAGTCAGTAAATATTATCTCAGATCACAATATCCTCATAGGCGTTATCCGCAGTTAAAACGACCCTGGTTACATCAGAGCTCTCGATGTTGAATTTTCAGAGAAAAAGAAGAACGAGATTCGAAAAAACGAGAACACACATAGCTCGACGAAAATATGAGTGGATGGCGACATGAAAAGCAGGCGCCAATAAAGGGTATCGATGTATGTTCCACGGCCATCAACATCGCAGAGCGAAAATTCATTCCGCCATCCTTCACATCGGAAAGAAGGGATCTCTCTATCGGAATTTGCCTGTCAAACGAATATCGTTGAACGAGAGAGAGTTGAGCAAATAATTAATGGGCGCGAATACGATCTTGATATTGCTACTCATTTCCACGTGTTGCGAATTAATAAGTTAAAAATCTCGGCGATTTTAATAACTTGTTTCTGGAACGCGCGAGACATCAATTTACGGAAAGTACAGATCGGAAATTACAACGGGGAATCAGAGCAGAGAGAAATGCTTGCATGTGCCAGATACCACGAATACAATTGAAAAATATTAACCTTTAAAGTGTGCGTATATGTATATACAAAATAGACATTAATATACATATACATGTTATAGTCAAAGCACAGGCAATCCTAAAATTTACTGGTCAATGCGAGGAACATGATCAAAGCCCGAAATAGAGTTTTTATCATACTTTTCACTATACGCTATTATTGCAGTGACATATTATAGATTAGGTTGGGTTAGGTTTTTACGGGGAGGAAGTGCTTACACGTGTGCGATAGTATGTGATACAAAAAAAATATTTTATACGTCTCTTGACCGTTGTTTCGCGCATTGATCAGTCAATCCTAGGACCGCTCGTGCTTCGAGCTTCGATCATAACATACACATTGTATTTGTCTCTTGTAATAAGAAAAAAGGATTGAAACGTAATATGCTGTTGAAATTTTGTTTTACAACATAATTTAAATATATTTCCTTTTTTAGTTTTTTATTCCTGCTAGAATTCAAGATTAGATCATTATGTTCGCGACTCGCGATTGTCCGAGAAACAGAAAAGAAAATCACTTTTTTTTCTCGCATTTCGTGAGGGATATATTAGCCGTGAGTTATACATCACCGGCTGCTCGTCACCGACGACGATTGCACGACGAAAACGAGCTATTCTGAAGCGCGATTCCCGACGACAAAGGACAAGCAGTAGCAACAGCAGACATCCTCGAAGCGATTCAAGCGCAGGCGAGCGAATTTTTTCTTTTCAGCGACGCGTACGAAAACGTGATGATCCATTGTCGGGAGAGGGAGTCGCGCAATTCCCAACGGACGGTTTGGGGAGTTGTGGAGGAATAAAGCAGATGGAGAGGACGGAGGAGTGTAATAACGTCGGCGCGTTAATGCTCGTGGAAATAATGTATCGGCCGTGTTAGAGTAAATTTCACCTAGTAGCTGGTCGATACAGCGTAAATATGCGTAAAGTGCAGAGGATGGTGGCGAATACAGAGTACGTACGTGTGTAGACAAGATGACATGTATGTGTTTGTGTGTATGAGTACCTGAATGTATGTATGCGCGAGTACTACGTATCCGGAGCGAGAAAGAAGAGAGAAAGAGATAGAGAGAGAGAGAGAGAGAGAGAGAGAGAGAGAGAGAGAGAGAGAGAGAGAGAGAGAGAGGGAGGGAGGAGGGACGTAGAGGTGCGTGGCGTAATGGCCTGCTACCGAGGGTGCATTAAGGCGGTTTATGTGCGCTAGGTGGATGCGGGGTTACTTTTAACCCGTCTCGAATGCTTCTCTCTCATTGAATACGTGGCAAAATGTCCCGGTAGGGTAGTTCGATAATCGACGCGCCGTTAAAAGCGAAGAGGATTTGCGCGAGAGTCTCGAGTTAACGCGAGATTAATTATGGAATTAAGAAGTCTTGATGCCCCCAAAATAAAACGATAAAAAATAGCAAAATTGCTAGTCTCTCGACTAAACTGCGTTTAACGCGATTGTGAAAAAACCATATATCGTATCATATACTTAATAAAACAATAATTTTATATAATACAACTAAAATGTACATTAAAATAATATTTAATTAAAATATTAATTAAATATCATATTTTATTAATATTTTCTGATATATAATCCAATTTGATTTTATTTTTCTTTTAATTACGTACTACTTTTTAATGTTTTGCTTTTTTAATATAATTTTTTGAAAAATTAAGACAATTTTTTATTATTTTTGAACGTTCATAAAATGGTTTGGCTATTAATTAAGTATGAAATTTATATATATACATGCACATACATGTGGCCCAATATCAACAATTATTGATATGTTTGTTTGGTTAATTTTCCAACACATATTCACATAATTAATTTATAAGAATTATTCTATAAAAACACAATAATCATTATATTTACATAGCACATCTCGTGACGCCATTGTGTCTTTGAATTGCCTCCCCGTTTTGTATTCATGAGATTCCTCGACTATTTTTCAAACCAACTCTTTTTACGGCTTCGTGGAAAATATTTGCAATCACTCTTGCGATAAGTTAGTGAATGTTATGTTAACAGTCGTCGAATTCAATTCTCGTTATAAAAGAAAATGTTACAATTTGCATATCCATCAAAAATGTATTCCTTGCAATTCCTGTCTGTTCCGCCACTATTATTAGACGAGACATATATTGTTCGATGACGTTTTCTCTAAATGATTATTCGTGAGTTCTTCGTGATGCGCGAGATTAAGCAAGATTAACGGCAAAATTAAAGCAGGAAAAACTTAAAAACTCATCCATTACCACGAAAATCCATTACTTTTCGCGATTAATTTGACCGTATTTCTATTACGAACAGGCAAACGTGCGCACGAACATGTTCGCCACGCATACGCAGAAATGCGTTTGCGCCAATCGATTACCAGGTTTCAGAACGCGCTCTCATTGTCGGTACAATTACGAGCGAACGCAATATACGGTTTCAAAGGTGCATATCGTGTTTCAAAGTGACGTCGCTGCTCTATACAGCGCATCCAGATATTATAACAAATGGCAGCGCGTTAATTAATGCAAGCGGGACTTTTCGGTTGCGAGAGAGAGAAGCGCGGAGAGAAGGTGGAGGGAAATATATTTCGTCATTAGAATTGTATATAATTAACGTATGATAATTGCAATCGACGCGACTTACTTTTTGTCGTGCGTAAACGCGAGAGAAGGTTTCGTGGGAGAAAATCGGGCGAGCGAACGTCCGGTTACAATCGCTCGGTGGAGAATCGCGATAGAGGAGCCAAAAGGAGCTATTCTATTAAATCGTTAAAGCGCTTTTGTTGCGAGCGACGGCACAATGAACAAAACACGGATAAGAGACGATGAATGGCGAAGATGTCATTTGCAGAGAGCGATGATGCACTCTCACGGCATGTGCATTAAGGCGGTTTATGCACGCGAAGCGAGAGGAGCATCCACTTTCGTGGGCCACCCCCCTGCCGTGCCGTTCTTCCCTGTCGAGTAATAAAGGTAGTAAAACGCGTTTAAATCAATAACCAAGTTAGACACACGTTGAAATGCATGACTGCTCTCAAAGCCTTTGCGTTTGTGAGCTGATTTTTCTCTACGTCAGAAGATCATTTGTTAAAATTTATGTAACCAGTATTAAGAAGTAACTATGGAAAAAATAATTTTCAAAACCTTTTAGGAAAAGGAAATAACTAATATTTTAGTATATATTTTGTTACTTTAACTCTTATAATATAACTCTTAACATTTATATTTTATACATTTATTTAAAAAATGTTTTTTAATAAAAACAAACTTTTATAATTTACGACCCAAACTCGAAGAATTAAATACAAAACCGAGAAATGACGAGAGTGTCGGATAAAGGGGAGTATTTAGAATGTAATTGTGTTCTTTCAAAGTTTCCCAAAAGTAAAGAAAACTTTGTTGGTGCGTAATTTTCTAAGAAGAAGTTTTAGTAGAGATATATATTTCTTACCCAATTTATTTTTAATACGTTTCTACAGAAGTGTATTCCACAGATCCTGCCAGCCTGTTTTAAATTTACCACACTTTTGTTTAACGCAAAAACATTCGATATTTTACTTCTACGAGAAAACAAAACTTTTTAGGAATTTGCATCAACCAAGTAACTTACGATTAGCGTTGTCTTAATTAACGTGTGTATTTTTTCTTTGTCCGCAAGAAAATAGAAGCATAATTTAATGATGATTTAGCATTGATCTAACGACGAATCATCATTCAATCTTAAGCACCGTCAGTTTACGTAACGAACTAAGAGAGACAAAAGGTCGCCTTAACCGATTTCAGAGATGCGGGCGCACGTGCTGATGTGATAAGCGAATGAATTATCCCCGGGAAGCTCATCAACCGTGACGCGCGTACGTCGATTCGTATGCATGGATCGCGCGCGTCACGCCTGCTAAAGAATTATCGCCGTCTTCTTTTCGAGTGATAAATCACATTTCGGAGAGCGCGCTATCGTGCGCGCTTGCGCGCACGTTGCTTCCGTCGCGTGAATATTTCCGGAACACGGAGATCCACTCGGACAGCTCCCGGGGGCTTATTCTAATTTATATCGGCGCGAATTAAAGGATTACGTAATAAACGCGCCGAGAATTATGGAGTTGGATACATATGACCATTTCGATATATCGATCCGGTCGCCCCGGGAATAAACCGACAGAACCGTTGGCGTTGATACACTTTTTGTTGTGCTTTCCTATGTATTCCCAATTATTTAAAAAAATATAACCTCTTTGTACAAAATAATGTTTACATCGCATCAAAATAAAAATCTTAACTATTTTATAATTTATTTTTGCCTGAATATAAATTTTTAGAAAAAAGAGTTTTTTTTAGTCTTAAATAAGAATATTAAACGACTGAAATTGCATGTTTGCATGCAAATGAAAAGAAGGTACAATGTCCACGGACGATGAACGAGAAAGGGCTAAATGCAGAATGAGTTGAGCCTTCTCTATTGAGAGAGTTTCTCTCTCTCTCTCCCTCCTTCTCTCTCTCTCTCTCTCGCAACGAGCATAAATTGAAAACAAATTAAATTCCCAGGATTGTGAGGCTCGTCTGTGAGTAATTAATGTGAGGCGAATACGTAATCCCTGAGTTGTGTAAACATACAATCCCGTGGATACGATCGTTATTATGACAAAGATAGAAATAACAAATTTCGCAAAAATGTAGCAAAATTATGTTCCTTTTAAGTTTCAATTTGCATGTTTTGATCATAACAAATCAGTTAACTCAACATGCTTTAAATGCGTTTCTATAAATTACTATTCTCTTTATCAGACAATTTTTATACAAAGCTAAAGTATATTTTAAATCTGAATATTATATTATTCAAAATTAGTAATATTGTTTTTAAAAATTTGACGAGTTTGAAATTTATTAAAATTTTCTTTCTTTGTCACGTAAAAGATGAGATCAAAATTTCTAGAACGTTTTCTGTATGCATCGCAAAATGTTGAAAACACCTTCACCTTCTTAAAGCTTCTTTGATGCGAATTGTTTATATAACTACACAGCTATCAAAGTCGGAACATTTCTATAATATATTAAACCAAGTATCGATCTGAAAGTAATAATCTTCTCGCCCAAAGTCATCTTTGAAACACTTTTCATAAATTATCGAATTGGCGAGTCACAATGGCGTTGCGGAAAATGTAAACGAACACACGCACCACATCGTTGGTCGCACGTGGCGATATGAAAAACGCGAAGAACACAAGTTGCTTTTCTTTTTGCATGTTTCCAATTGAAACACGTTAGTTATGCACCCGTGTGCATGCGCGCGCGGAATTCGCCCCGAGCTCGAGCAACAAAACGCGCGAGTCGCGTAATTCCGCACGACCTATATTCTAATAAACTATTCGTTTGACAGTATCCATCCCCTTTTTAAAAGATTCTTTCTCTCTTTCTCTCTCTCTCCTCTCTCGGTCTCTCTGTTCGCCCCGAGGATGTAACATCGATCCAGTCCGTCCTCGGGGAATCTCTCGTCCATTTGCGCGCGCGGCTCTCTTTTAATCCACGCGACAGATCTCTCGCCGGGTATTAATGGATATCCCATCGCGCGAACGCTTTTTCGTAGAATTCTCAATTCTCAATTCGCTTGTTAACCGGTTCGGTAATTACTCGAACAGTGCAGAACTTTTAAGGAACGCGATAAAAAGAAAAAGGAGAATAGAACGTCATCTTCATGTATTCACAATAAAGCTATTCGGATATCCAACCAGCGCGAAACGCGTGTACTATACTAGATTGTTCCATTATGGCATTAATGCGCTCCCGTGATAGAATTTAGTGACATTGTCAGGAGCTCTCATCTTCATGTTCACGCTGTCAAAGAGAGATGTTACAGCCCTGAATCCCCACGCGAGATAGTTTAAATTTTAGAATGTCGTTTAGAAAAAAAGCTTCCCATTACGTGATTTCACCTTACGTATAGCCTATCCTTTTAAAAACAGCTCATCTCCTGAAACTCTGCTAATCTTGTCTGCTAATCTTTTTAAATCGAAACTGAATTTTACAAGAAGAAGCTGAGACAATAATCAATATTGAAAATACTTTATTGATTAAAATATACCTAAGTACGCAATATTTCTAAAAATATGCAAGCGCGATATTTCTGAATAATTTTCTTTTTATTCATATTCTTTTTATATCGCAATTAAAAATTACAACGTCTTCGCGAAACAGCATTCGATCCTCGGTTAAATCTCAGGATAATTTCTCGGATTATTCATATTCTCTCCCTTGAGATTCGTACAAAACTTTCCGCAGTAAAATTCAACGGAAGCGGATGCGAGGTGAAACAAAGGGAACCGGAAACGTGCGAAGAGAGAAAGAAAGCGAGTTTCGTTACCTTCTTCTGGGATAAGCAGTAGAAGGAAGCGAAGAAGAAATTCTTTCTGCGAGTAGCTGGTTAGGAAGTGACTTTATGAGTTGCCGGAATTCGCGGAATGTTTGAAAAGTCAATCAATTTCGCGCGATCTTCCATTTCGATGTATTTCGCAACGCGTTTTCTTGTTGTTAAATTCACAAGCGATCGTCGTGTGTGACAATAATAGGTTCGATGAGAATAAAAACTGAGGAACGATCGCTACGTTGAATCTCAACTTCATGTTTCATATAAATTTCTGATTAAGTCATTCGTGACGTGAATGAATATCTTCCGTTCTCGTAAAAAGGAACATTTTACCGCAGCCAGAAGGATTTACGCATTCGAAACTGAAATCGATACGTTGAAATCTTTTCATGTCTTTATTCCGCGAGAAGAGCAGCCTAAGAAATTCCCTTTTTCGTATAGCAAGCGAGAGAATTCGGTCAATCCGTCGATAAAGTTCTCAAATAAAATGCGATGCTCTTTGACGTTCGCTGCGTTAAATGAAACTGATTTCCACGCCAGAAATAAAGGCGATTGCAAAGTTTTGATGCAACGTTCGATCTGACGAACGGTTTTAAAAAGAAAATTCATTTAGATAGATCAGATAAAAAAATGTTTCTTTGCTCTTATAATCAAATTTATTCGAGTTAAAAAATGCTTTTTAATTTTTAAATTACATTGTCTTTATATAATTGTCTTAGTTATCTTTTATTTAATATATCTGTAGTTTTTGACAATAATTAATATTATCTTATTCAAATTTTAATCAATTTTGCAGAAATCAATTAAAACAAGAATAAAAAATTTAAAAAAATCAGTGTGTTCGCATTTCTGATATAGCGTGAAATTACAGGTATACCTAATAAGCGCGAGATCGTCAATCGCGGAAACTGTGGTGTAGTTAAAGCAATTAACGCAGCGGTCGCTACCGCGGCCTTTAATTTTTTCACCGCTAAAAATAGTCAACAGGAATCCCTTTCGAGTTCTCGAAATTCGATTTCCTTGCGCGAAGCCGCGCCGCAAAATGTTATTTCCGCGTTCGCAATCGTTCGTGCGTTTCTATTTGAGTCAAATTCGCATTTAATGAAAAAATACCTCGGACACCTGCGCGATGCTATACGTTCTCGATGTATAGCATCGACGAAACAAAGAATATTTTACTACAGTGTTACGAGAGCGCGAGCGACGACACATCGGCGTGTCTCGTTATACAGCGAAACGTTACAGCGACGTTGTCACATATTCTGCAAAAAATTTGGTGAATTACGCAAGATTTTAACGATCCAAAATGCGTAACTGACATATGATATTTTCATCGATTGTTGATGTGCGAAATTTTCGATATTATTGCAAATTAGAGTCAATCAAGTAATAATGCTCAAAGTAATATGTATTCAGTGCTCGATGCAAAAATAGAAATCTAATATTTCTCAAAGAAAATAATCATTTTATTATAAAAATAGCATAACAAAATTCTAACAAATTAAATTGTTTAATAAATTGCTTAACAAATATATTGTATGCGTCAAATCGTTCGAATGTGATACTTCTACAATACCGATTACTTTCAATTCAGCAAATAAATTCATTTTAGTAAAGTAATATAATTGCATTTCCGAAGTAAGTGCATGTACAATAGGAATGGAGTGTTCTTATAAAGACGTAAAACAGAGAGGTCAAGAAGTCAAAGGTAAGATACATTTAGTGACGCTTGTTCCATGCTGTTTTCAGGAACAATGCAGTTCACGCAGCCAACAATTTCCCTCTTTGAAATATTTAAAGCAATTACATTTCTCTTGACGGCAATATCAAACATGTACTAAAACACAATATAATGAAGGAACTATCGAGTAGTTTGAGAAGTTAGTTGTCTGGCAAAACTGTAAACTGAATAAAGAGATAAAATTGTGTGCAAAATGCTAAAAGAGAAAAAATATTATTGACACATTTATCTATCATTCTATTATAATTTATCGGACTCTATTTCGAAATACATATAAAAACATAAATTGTAACGGTTGTCTACTGAAACTGCTATTGTTTGTGTTCTCCCATGTAAATTAAAAGATATGATAAATTTTCAAAATGTTGCACGAACAAATGATAAAACTTCAAGATCATAATTCAAAATACGAAACGTATAATTTGAAGTAAAAAGATCTCTAAATTCCAGAAAAACTCTAATTATTTTGTAAACAATAAATTGACTTTCACTCGAATTTTTGAAATATCTATTTTGAGATCTAGCGTGACACAGGAAACATTTTAAATATGATTTATTACTTGTCTTTCATACTTCCAGTAGTTTTGGCTGTAAGATCGACGTGGAAATAAATCGAGTAGAGCTCCGGCTGGAATAATAAAAATCATCGGGCGATGCGGTTGATAGAGAGGAAAGAAAATTGGGAGCGAAAGCGAACGCTGCCACTGACATTAATTAATCATCTGCGAGAGCGAGAGCGAGAGCGAGAGAGAGAGAGAGAAAAAGAGAGAGAGAGAGAGCGATCGAGTTACTCGAGTCTGATGAATTATCGCCACCTGAGGAGCCAGCCTCGGCTATATGAGAGCCTCACCATATCTGCCTACGATAATTCTCTTTATTCGAACGCACTGACATTTCGCTAACGATATTCGTTTGCATGATGTTAATACAGAATATCGCGACGCGTGAAAAGCGGACGTTTAATTCACATGTTCAACGAGAATTTTCGCCGGCTTTTTAAAAACGTGACGCTGCACGCTTCATTTCTTCGTTGGCAAGATACGGTTGATTAGTTAGCATGATAATGAGAAAGAGAAGGCGCGCCGCCGAGCTGTGAACACGGAAACCGCTCGCGAAGCAGGGCACGATGATGTTTTGATATGCAACTGTCATTAAGAGACTTGGACTTGTTAGAAACGTATTCACACGTACACACACACATCTCGCATTTCGCGCACGAATGTAGTTTGATTCCGAGCCTCTCATTTGAATAATACGACGATTGCATATATGATGTTATCGCGGTCATATTCAACGTTAAATGAAGAAGCGAAATTACTTCATTTCACAACATTATGCATAAAATTAACATTTTATTACAAATAATTCAAGAAAAATATAACCCAAAAAATCTTATTGAAGGGGAGGAAATTAGATAATTGTGAGATAAATACTTCTTTGTTCATAAGTAGTTAGGTAACATTACGTAGAACACGGAGTCTTTGGTTACAAATATGTAAAATTATGCAAATAAAAACACATGTGCGCTTTGCAAAAATTACGTCTATGAAATTTTCGGAAAAGACAAACGCGCGAAAAAATCTAATAGTTCCATTTGCGTTATTAAACAAGAAAAAGATAGAATGAACGGCACTTGTAGTGGGTAAAATCACAAAATTCGAACTGCAGAATAGAGCGTATAGACATATCGATATGTCATAACACCTGCTACCGCAATGTACAATTATCGACATTGCGAGTACAATTCTCTGTTCGTGTGCTGCGCATTATACAAGATCGGAGGAACAAAGACCTCCATGTAATGCTCAAATACAAAGTTCAAATGCGAAATGCAAAGCGGAAGATTGATGAAAATTTTATATCATTTTTCTCTTCTCAATAGACACACTCACTAACATCGCATTTTTCTCTTTTATTATTCTCTACTAACAAAGATCGCGTGCACATTGGTAAGAGAAGACGCAACACGCACGCGACTCAGCTTTCCTACCGATTTGTCACGTACATTGTTGTCCTCGAGAATCCCGGCCAGCATGATAATCGTCGCCAGCTGAAGCATTGTCACGTGCCAGACTCGAACGAAACGACTTCTTCGGGTGAGAGAGAGATGAGGAGAGAGAGAGAGAGAAAGAGAGAGAGAAAGAGTCCCGAACTTTTCACTGAGACGTCCGTTTCACAAGATCGTCGTCGAATAATCGCATGGAAACGAGGAGAAAAGGCCGGATCTGGAATAGCAGCCGGAAGAACAGGAAGTACTTGAGGAGGTTCGCTGCGGGCGTATACGAAGTTACGCGTGTCCACTTGGCATAAAGCACGTTGGAGCGGGTCACGAGCAGATTGAACACCTTTAAGGGAGGAGATCGCGCGCAGAACTGACACCTCACGCGCGCGGTCCAGCTACCCTCAGCATCCAGCAGCGGCGGCGGCGGCGGTCGAGGGGGATGAAGCCGAGCACGCGCGAAATTCCACCCCCTGCCCGTCTCCTTCCCTAGGCAACCTGCAGCCACCCCATAGCCCACTCCCAACCGCCTGCTCTTCTCTTCCTCTTCCTCCTCGTCATCCTCATCCACCGCGACACACTCCTCTCTTCGGTCAACCTCCGCCGCTCCGCCGTTAGCACTCCACGATTCGTGTTTCGTGCCGAATTCGCGCCATCATCTGCGGAATTCGACTTAACCTCCGCTCTCTGCCATCTGCGGTAACTCTTTTGTCCCAAAAGTGGAACTACGTTCAGGGTAGTAGTTTTTCTTCGTTTGCAGGGAACGCAAACATGTAATTTTGAGACTAAATGGCTTAAATGAGAAGAATTAACTTTTTCTCGTGAAAGCGTTAATTCTTTGTGATGAATGTGCTCTTTTTATGTTTGTACTGTTAATATTTGTAGCAGAAGAATATTATGTTAAAGCTTTCTACGAACAGATAAGCGTATTAATTTTACATTTTTAATACGCGCAGTATATATTAAGTATATATATATATATATATATATATATATATATATACTTTTCCTAATTACTATTAAGAGGGATAATAATTAGAAAGTTGAAGAAGAGAGAGAGAGAGAAAGAGAGAATTTTGTAGAAATAAAAGACAAAATTGCGACAACGTCTTCAGGTATTATGTTACACGTAATTATTTTGCACGAACGATTCCCGAGTTTTTAAGCTCCTTACATATCTGTCCCGTTTAGTCTGCTTTTCGACGACTCTATTCCACTTTAATTAGTAAACTCAGTGCAGAACCCAAAAAGAGTTTAAATAAGCAAAATTAAAAAGAGAAGACCTTATGTATGTACAATGATTATATTCTGTCTTTTAATGGAAAAGCGATTTTTTATAAAAATTATTATTGTTCACTATAACATGTAAAATTTTTATTACGAATAATATTTACAATATTAAATGTGTTGAATGCTGCGTGGATCGGTGATTCCAATTAATGATAATTATTAACGAGTCGGCTTCGTGCATTACGATACGAGAATTTTATGGCGATGCAATTTTTTGAATATTGCTCTGAGCAAAATAAAGTGTAAAAATTATTTTATTTGGTTTTTTACCGCACGACGAGCTATTACTCGCCCGAGTAAGTCGACATTTATTACGACCTCTTTGTAATTGTATGTAGTAATTGTCCAAAGCGAACACGCGAACCATCCAAGCGAGCAAATTCTGCGCCAAGTAATTACACCGCACAATTGCATGAATATTGCACTTCGGTGGGGAAAAAAGAATTCCGCCGAGCTTTTCGCAGGATAAAAATTTAATTTCCGTCGCTATGGTGGACGCGCATGTCTTAACAACTTCTAGAACGCGTGAATGAGAGAAAGTGAGAACTTTTTCTACAATCCTAACTCTAGATTTAAGCGATTATAATGCAGCACAATATCTTTCATACAGTTTTATTATATAACATTCAAAGTAACATTTAAAATTTTAACTTTTTAACTTGAAGTGACACGAAAACATTCTTTACTATTGTAAATCGCTCTCGTGTATACTCATTACGTTTAAAAACTTTTATTACGCAACTTTACTGCAGAGATATAGCTTTTGTAAAAGTTTTTTCAGCAACCTTAAACATCTGGCGAACTGTGTCTCGAGGTGGCTGTATGGGGTCGAACACGCGCGAAATTTCACTTCTGCGCACTCCCTTCTCAGCGAAAGTGGCCCCTTTACGGTCCTATTTCGTCCGAGCGAGCACCTCGCACCTACAAAGGGGCGTCGAGGGCCAAAACCCTCCCTAATAATTATCAGGCAATGGAGGCGCATATTGCGCGAGCCGATGACCCAGCGGTATGGAATATTCAAGCGACTCTGGTGCGCGCGTAAGCCACACCACCTCGAAACCTAATTAAAATATGCAGCTGGAGAAGACGGGGCGTTAGCCGTAAAACACGGTGAGCGCGACGGAACATAAAATTTTTAATACAGACTTAACAAAGGTTAAGCTGCTACCGCTTAAATGTGGCGGTCTTTTACCGTAGCTAGTTTTTATAGATCATTTATTTTCCTGAAAATTAAAATGCGCTAGAAATGAAGAAACGTTGTTTTTTTGAGAAATTAAAATTTTGACGTTCTACTAGTTTTTATTTTTATCTGAAAAATAATAAATATAATATTTTTTAAGTGCGTATATTATTTCTTTGTGCAGTTTCGAAAGATTCCGTTCATGGAATTGTAACATTTTTCACACGATCGAACCGAATGATCTCATTTTCGTCATATAGTCCGCATGCGCACAGGCGTAGGTGTGTCGCTCTGTAATTAACCGGGCGCTGCCGACCTACAATAATTACGCTGACGGGGAGAAAGAGGTGGAGAGGCGACGCGTTACATTGTGCGTTACGACCAATAACCTCGACTCTGGAGATTATTTAAACGTGCATTTGCAAGTGTGTCACAGTTCGATTATGCTTTTGCGACGAGACAACGGTATAAAGCCGACCGCGCGTTATTCCGATCGCAATTTAACGAGCTCGTGAAACTCCTCGTTGTCACTCTCTTTGTCTCCTTGTTGCCGTGTTTGCTTGTTTTCGCTCGTGTGCGACTGCAAAAATATTTAATATCGCCAACAATAGAGAGTGTATGTACACAATCTTTTACTATCGTAGCCCAGGGGATGACTGTAAACAGTCATAATGATCCTTTTAAAGTCTACGAGATGCGCGTCCGTGCACCAAACTTTCTCCATAAAGCAAAACCGTAAATCCTTTACGGACTCTATTTGGAACGGCTACTTTGAATTATCGTGAGAGAGATTCGACACGCGGCCGGAATTTCGACGCGATATCATGGCATGAGAGGAAAACTGCCCTCTCTCTCTTGCTCTCCCCTTCGTGTTCACGAGTGCAAAATGGCGGCAATTAACACAACGCGAGAATATTAAAAACGTCATTAGCATGTATGATAATTGCGTGAACGCGAACATCACGTTTGTCTACCTTAAACGCGATTCGTTTTTCTCACACGGCTGTTAATAGCCTTCTCTTTCTTTCTCTCTCTTCTTTTTTTTCCTCTCCTTTTTCTTTCCTCTCCTCTCTCGGCAAAATACGTAATTTCTCCCGAGAATGCGACAAAATGATACGGGCAAAGTAAAGTCTATTTGCGCGATGTGTTTGCATAATCGATGTGTGAAACGATACAATCAAATCGAGCGTACTCTCTTTGCGTAGCGCGCGAACAGAGGAACGATATATCGATCCCAAAAGTGTCGACCTCGCGGCTTTCGCTAATAGCCTGCATTTCGCACGGCTGTCTACACACACAGGGCGTGAAAACTAAAATGCGAGTGATGCAAAGTTCTGTCAGATTGATGTTGATTGGGGCCGAAATTTCGGGGCGCGAAATAACGCGTTCGTATTGCATCATTAGTCCCTCCGAGCGCGAGCAATTTTAGCATTACGTCTCCACTGTGAGTAATAAATTAAGCCACACAATCTCGATATATGTCAACCGCAGAAAGAGTGAGAGAGAGAGAGAGAGAGAGAGAAACACAGGATAGATTATGCTATAATTTTTCCCTTATTACGCTCTATGTTAAAAATTAGGTAAAAACGTGAAATAAAAATGATTTCTATTGTCCGTCATCTAACAACGATATCTAACTATATAATAAATATAAATATCGTTGCCATATAAATATAAGTATTAAATATAAATATTACCGCGCCAGTTTTGTAAACGAATCTTTTCCCACCTTCTATTATATTTCGTAAATTCGTAATAATGATCCCAAAGTTGAAGCTGATTTCGCTCCAGATAGTTTCACGACTGGAAATCGTCGAGAAAAGGAAATGAGATGCTCACTGATGGTGGGAGAGATATCGGTGCGAAAACAATAAACATCGGGAAAATCCACGGATCGAGTCAGCGGGAAGAGGGAAGAGACGGAGGTCTCCGAGGGTCGCGAGATTAAAATGCATCCGCGAATCGCGTCTGTGTCTGCGAAGTGGAAGCGAAGCCTCCAGCAATTATCGTGGAATTCAGTCGATCGTTACCTTTTCCCTTCGGAAAACCGCGTCCGATTGTCTGAAGCGTACCGAATGCGAAAAGATGGAAAAACCGAAGAGAGAAAAAGAGAGCGAGAGGAAAAACGATAGACAAAGAGGACGACGTCGCGCGACGGGAATAAGAGCAAAAGAAGTGATTCCGACGGTTACCCGCAACCGAGACACCTAGAAACCGTCGACGGCAGGGTGGCGAGGGTGAGTGGACGAGATATAGAATAGCGTAAAAGGAATAAAAGAGAAAAACGCGCGGATGGAGACGCAGATAAAAAGGCTGGTGTCTTTAGAACATAAGCTCGTCGTATACTTGCGCACGTCTTTCGCGCAAATCTCACACACAACTGAATATAGTTTTGTATAAATTTCTATAAACTTGTAGAAGAGACTATAGAATCATACACACATGGAGAGTTAATATAAAAAATTAATAAAAACAAAAAGAAGATCAATATATCGATATGCGATATATATCGATATGCGATATGTATCGAAATGCGATATATATATATATATCGATATGCGATATAACAATATCAACTAAGTTGAAAAATGTCGTAAATCATGTTGTTAAATTGTGTAAGACCGAGGATAATCGAAAATAAAAATTGATCGATACGTTTCGGAAACATATGAAGATGGTCGAAAATAACTGGATAAAGTTTGATTTCTCTTATCAAACGTTAAAGATAGAAATAATACGTATCGGAAGATTATGATACAGCAATCCATTATTTTCAATTAGTCAAAGCTTTTTCTCTTATCGAATGTCAAAGTAAAATAGTACGTCGCGGAAAATTACGCTTCTGATGATTTCTTTTCAAGAGGTCCGATAACAATTAATCGCACAAAGCGCGCGACGTAATCAGTCGAAACGATAGTCGCGGTTGTTCCGCAATGCGACTCATTCTCTTGCTATCTAATTATACGATGTAATTGGAGGATTGACCGGAGGCGATCGCAGAAATGTTGTTTCCGCGCACATAGTTACATATTCACAGTTTGCTCGCGGAAGCTACGAGCGCTTCCTTTGCAGCACTTCCGTTCGTAATTGTGAAGATCGTATCTTGCTATTTTCTTTATCAAGATTGAACGTACAAAGATAAAGCAGATAACTTCGACAGTGTTATCTAACCGATATTTTATATGCATACATACACGTACATATATAGATGCATTAAATTATTACGTTTGCAACATATCTTGAATTAGATATACGAGAAGCGATCGATAAGTATCCGAAACGCGACTCAGACAGCGACAGTAATATTATATTGCTGTTGTTGTTGACAAGTGTCATTTATCAGAAAAATATACGTCAAACATTGGCTTGTTATCGCACAGTGTTTGTGTGACAGTTGAATTACTACCGATACATACAATTTCTTTGATAAGGTTTTTTATCTGTTTATTACATCTCCCTGTATTTGCTATCATTTCTATGCGGCAGGTAATAGATGCGTATTCTCGCTGGTTTGCATACAAAACACGCGAAACAAATCGACGGAATATTCATGAGACGATCTTCAAGCAGTTCTCATCCGTTTCGTTTTTTGTTTTTTTTTTTTACCAACCCTTCGCCCTGCGCAACCCTTTTACGCGATCATAACGCAAAACATTCCGCGAGACAAGACGCTGTCACGAGTTTACGAGAAGGATAATTAATCCGCGGAGCTTTGTTTATTAATATTCGCGCGCGCCGACAACGTCGCGCCATACCGACGCAGACGCATCTTCGCCGTCTTGCTGCGTCGTAGAGGTTCAGGATCCTTCCGTCTGCCTGACGTCGGAGCTCGTCCTTTGAGAAGGACTATCGTAGTCAAACCCTCGTCCTAGCAGGAAGACGTCGACGCACACATACACATACAACCTTTCTCAACTCTCTCCACCGACCAGAATTTATGGCGGCTCTAATAAACGCGGCAGCCGTAATCATTTGCATACTATGACCACGCTCCGGCGAATGCATCGGATGGCGAAAAGACGAGAACCGGCGAGATATCTCGGTGAACAAAAGGCTTCCGTGCGACTACCTCCGGCTGTGCATCAGCTCACGCATCCGCATACATGTGTACTTCTCTCCGTGCTTGTGTTGCGCAACGGGGGGATGATGATGTTTCGTCGCATCAACTCTCTTACGAGGTCTCGTAAATTCTCATATTTCGCAACTGTATCTTCTCGTGGAAATAATTTCTCACTAATTAGTCAACGTACGTGTGAATTTGAGAGATACATTTGATATTAATAATAGAAGGAGCAGAAAGTGATAATATGATCTCTCATTTATATTTTATACAATATCTTTTGTTCAGCAAACAGTTATGACCAGAAAGAATTGCACACGATACGTAAGGAGGAAATGTGTGAGAAGAAGTTCGTCGACCGAAGGATAAAACGAGCAGAAGTTTACTTCGAACAGTGCAGTTGGCAGTTGCAGAGACAGTTTCGCGATGAGGAGCGATTCGTCGCGTCCAAAGTTGTTATCATTAATGGCTACGAGCCATTATCAGTGTCGTTTGATTTTCATTTCTCTCTCTACCAACAGCAAGCGCGCGTCTCGACATATTTACTTTGTATAAGACGAAGAAAAAAAATAAAGACACAACAAATGCAATCAATGAGAGTTTTATTTCTGTTCTAAGCAACGTTTAACTGTTATCTTAATTTTTAAATATTGCTGAAAGATCTAAAAGACACAATTCTAAAACAACACTCGTTCGGCGCGTTTATAATGAGCAGTGAGAGTTTACGCGACGCGCAAGTTAAAGAACCAAACGCAGGTCAATATTTGGCGAAGTAGTTCCGAAGTAGTTCCGAAGAAAATCATAGTCAAATATTATCGACGACGCGAAAGTAGAGCAAGATAAGCTCCTTCTCCGAGAAGATACTCAATGGATCGGTCAGTCAGATGGAAATGAAGCGCGTTCGACCAAATTTAAGTTCGGACCAATCAGCAGCATTGCTGCAAGTACATTGGGATTCCCCCTCTGGGCTTTGTGGCTTGCGGTCTGCGGCTTACAATATTGAACATTGTGAGCTACGAGACATACCAGCCTTGATAATAGAACGATATCTGTTTCGAGTACAAAAAAAAAAAATTCGGGTCGCGATCTACAATCAAAACGATTTATAAGTTTCTTACCGCCGCCTTCCAAGCTGTCGATTATTCTGGGAAAAGGTCGCGCTCTATTCTCGTGACCTAGCCGCAATGTGTTTTATCATCACGAGATTCAAAAAATTCGCGGGATTCGCAGGAACGAAAGGAATGGATTTGTTTGTTAACGTTGTGAGGTGAATATTTGCAAAATAAAATACTCGGACTACTCGAACGCGCTCCGAATATAATACCTCTAATTAATTGAAACACGCGAAAGCGGAAGGGAAAAAAGAGAGAAAAACTAAACTCTGCGCGAGTTTATAAAATGTTGTAATTGTTATCTGGGGATAGGATTAATCTGTGTAGGACTCTTTGATTTGAATTGCATGTGTAAAGCACAAATTTTCTTATTTGCACATAACGCTGAAAACAAGAGAGTGTTTTAGAAAATATTTTCACACGCGGAAAATATTATATCAAATGTTACTTAAATTCACACCTATTTGTGCCTAAAATAATCGTAAACAATCATATTTTATGTCGTAGCTAGGCAATTATGTGTTGATTATTATTTGCGATGAATCACGACAGAAATTTAAGTATAAAAAAAAACGAAAAGTCTTTGCTTTCATCGATTATTCGAAACAAAAAAAAACAATACTTAACACATTGTCAAAACAGCAACAAACTACTTTCCGAGAGACGGCTGGCGTCGACTTTTCTTCCGGCAGTAACTCATCCCGAATCAATTGGCCAATGTCTCGAGAATAGCGGAATATTGGAAATGGCGCGGCGCGGCGGAGAGCAGAGACGGAACAGTCTGGCTGATTATCCGATTATCCGGTTCTCCGGAACATTTGCAATTTACGTCTCAGAGTCCCACTCTTCCCCCGAGGGAGGTCGTGTCCCTGCCTTCTTCTTCCGTTCCTTCTCTTCGTCTCTCGCCGTATCGACGAGCCATGGGAATTTTCGCTTCCATTTCGCGTACAAGTCGTTTTCGCATCTTCCTTTCGGATCGAGAGGGTTCTCGTGGCGTCACGCCGCCTGTCATAGTTGACCTATGCGAGCAAACCGGGAGATTAATTCTGGAACGGAGAGTCTCGCACTTCTCAACTGCAGGCAAATCCTATTAACATAATAGAAGCGACCTAATTAAGGATCGCTTACGCTCAATGTGTCGTGCGCGTCTTTTGAAAGGATATCCCAGAGGGATTTGATGGTTAATCCTTTTCGAACGCGACATTTTCCATTAAAATCTTTCGAATGTAGCACACATGAGCTTATTCAAGCTCTTTAATGGTTTATTGTGATTAAAAATGGAGACATTTTATCTGCGAAGACTAAAAATATCTAGTACATTATTATCTACAATTAAATTTTCTCCAAATTAAACACTTTAATAATTTTCGGCAAAATATTGTTAATATTATTTGACGCGAGTTTGTAAATAAGTATTTTCGCAAAAGAGAAATTAAATGTAAATACAAATGTAGTAAAGTAAAACAACATCGACTTAGAATCAAGTTAAACGTATCTTCAGCGCGTATTTGCATTCTTTATTAGTCCACGTCATTTAACTTTCATATTAAATACATAACTTTCATATTAAATACGTAATTAAATAAACAATTTCCGTTATTTGCGATAGTAAGTTCTCGCAAAAGGCTAGGTTTGTGAAAACATTGAAAAGATAAAATCTAAGAAAAAATAATGTTTGGAAAGTTTATGAAAAATGCAAAGGTTGAAGTTCTCTATTTTACTAAAATATAGAAGCAAGGTAGTTTGGATCCAGCGCTTCACACGTTGATCCACGCATTTAATTATTGCAGAAAACAATCATTTACTAAACATGAAAGACCGACTATAGTGAAATACCGACCGTATGCTTGCAACGTTACCGCGACAATTCCATTCAAGCATTCAATGACAACTTCTCGTTTGTACACGAATTCACTCCGTTTCTAAGCGAAGCTTTGACAAGACAAAGTTAAACCGATTACAGACACGGAAAGCTATTAATCGCGGTCGCGAGCGCTAATTAATGTAAACAGTCCACGTTGAATTCGACGTTTTATTCGACACTCTCGATACATGCTTGTTTACAATTTGACAGATAAATCAAGACAAACAAAACAATGGATGTAACGCGTTTAGTCGCGAGGTTTCTATTGTTTAGAATATTAGATAAATTGAAATTGAAATTAAATGTAATACACATTTAGATTAAATGTAGTAGGTACGTACCTATACATTCATAGGGAGGCAATTGATAATAATCCAAACGACGCATAGCAAAAAACTGGTGCATTGTCAAAAATCATTGAGATTATCTACTTGGGAGGGAAGAAAGAGCAAGCTAAGCACATAAACACTATGATAATGAGCCAGTGTTTGACATTTGTTCTTCTGAAAGATAAAACTTGTCAACGATAACAGCAATGTGATACTACTGTCAGTACTTATGCGTCGTTTTGGATACTTATCAATTGCTCCATATAACACAATGATGTAACCGCGTTATCAATCTCGTGACACACGAAGTTTTCCGAAACTTTGCAAACGATAATGGTTGCGCACGACATGCATAAAAACAATTATATCACGCGGTGACGTGAAACGTTTGAATACGGAACATGACAAAATTCTCTGAGAAAGGACAAAATGACAGTTTCGAGCATTATCACGGTCGGGGCTTGTTTTCACTTGTTAACTTCGCGACTTCGAGAACGTCGAGACACATCGGAGTCGCTGATTATTCATCACCGCAGCAGCCTCGGTGGACCGAGACGACGGAGAGCGGAGAAAAGCGAGAGAACGATTTCCACAGGGGACAAACACAGCGACGGACACGGCGACGTTCTGAGACGAAACGAGCGGAGACGCGGGAAGAGTGAGAACGGGGAAGAAGAGAGGATTGCGTGCGAGAGAGGGCGAACCGGGACAACGGAGCACACTCTCCGTGTTCCCTCGTGTCACTGATTATTCCACTTACGAGCCATGCCGCATGATTCTGAATAGCAATACACACACACATACACACATACGCAACTGAATTCGCCCTCTGCGTCCCAGTTCCTGACCGGCCCTCCGTTTGTCATCGCGCACAACCACTCTCTTCGTTTCTCTCTTTCTCTCTTTTTTGCGCTTTACTCTTTCGTCCCTACAGTCGGCCCGTAGTTCATCACAGAGAGAAGACGTCCGAATCGGAAATCGATTCAATCTGCGCGAGCCCGTGCAACGAGCGGCGGTTTCGGAGCGATACTCCCGAAAAATAGCCGGCCGGTGCACGCGGAGCAATGCATCCCCGGTTGTGCAACGCTGCATCGGCGTTGCAGAAACGCGCCTCGCTTCGTATATCGGCGTTTAGTGCGACCGACACCGTCGAAGCGGAATGTTTACGCGATGTAGGCGCGTCAAACGGATTTCCGATCGCGAGCAAGGACACTTCAACGAGGATTTTCTGAGATTCAGCTCAAATAAAACTTACTTTTGCGATGTTGTTTTTTTTTAAGTGGAGAAGTGCATCGAGAAGATTTACATTGTTCCACAATTAACAATTTTTAAAGCCGTCAAAGGAGGCTTATTTTGATTTCAATAGCCATTTAAAAAATTGTTATAATTATGTAAAACTTTTTTATTTATTAGTTAATAGTTTTTTCCGACTTTTTACAATTTCAAGAGAGGAAATCTGTGTGTTTAAAAAAATAACAATTTGAAGTTCAGTTCTTTTACGTTTAAATAATTTATTTTTGATTCTTTAAAAGAGTAAAAAAAAAACACCAAACCTCGCGCGCGGTTCTAGTGTTTTTACTACTTTTACTATACATTTTATTTGGTGATTACTATGATAAATATTTAAAAAATAAAAACTTATATGCGAGTTTATTAAAATTTCGCGTCGTTATTGGTGTTTTGTTGAACTGATAATAATCTCTCATCGAGCAAACTCACTCGATCACATTATGTTCGCCACTATCATTACGGAAAGAGAAGAGATTCGACCGAGTCGGCGTTAACCAACTTTGGCTGCGGTCGAATGTGAGATACGTATCGCGGTGAGAACATTATGGAGATGCAAGACTGCGTCGAAAGCTGGCATTTCGCGCCGCCGCTCTTCTAAGAGCGTGTATACACGGCCCGGTGGAATAAAAAATTTTGCGGGGGTAGCATCCCCGCCACTATCGAACACTCTGCACGTCCGCAAACACGTAGATCGCGCCGTGCTTGCGCATGCAGATTTTCAGGTGCAGCGAGCACCGGCTGCAACGGGGAAGAAGCGGCGACGCGTATACCTGAATTAGTCGACTGTGAGGACCAGACGCGACGTGGGACGTGGGAAACGCGCGAAGGGTGCTTCTGTTCTTATTCATGCATAAAATCCATATTCTTCGGAGGAGGCAACGTGCTCCATCGCAAAGAAGCGACAACGTGGCAGCGCGTCTGTCGCTACGCAGTTCCAGCTTCTTTATTCTCGCGTGTCACCCTCGAGCGAGTACACGAAAAAAACCTTCCCCAATCGTGGGACAAATTTATGTCTTAAAAAGAATTAAAAATCTGTCATAAAAGTGAAATTGAAGGAAAATATAAATATACGATACGAAATATAATTTTCATGTTATTCGGAAAAATGCACAAAAGTCTGAAATGTAATAAACGCGCCTGAGAAATTTATTGTATCTGACTTTAAAAATAAATATATGTATAATAAGCCGTTCCCTTCGCGCTATTTCTCGCGTAAAAAAATTAAGAACAGTTTGAAATTTTTTTTGCCGCGGATGCCGCGAGCGAAAGTTATTGGCGAGTTGTTTTTAATGCGGTTTCGTTTTACCGAGAGGCCGATTAAAACCTGCGTTGCCTTCGTAATTTTACTTTGCGAGATACTCTGTTTCATTTTAGCTTAGGCCGTCCGGCAAGCGAGCACTCGTAACGGCGATTACTTTATAATTGGATCAATGGCCCGTGCTCTTGATCAGTATGGCTATTCAATTTTATTGTGTGTTTTAATAGCTATCCACGAACTGCGGCTCGCGAACAAATGCCGCGAACGCCGCGAAACGTTTCAACTTGGCTGATTAATCAGAGCACACGCGAAATGAAATATATTTAATTCCGCGAGAACTAGTCGCGCGCAATTATTCCTGCGATATATTGTCTCGATTACATTAATGAACCGAAAAGAGAGAGAGAGAGAGAGAGAGAGAGAGAGAGAGAAAGAATGTTACGCTATGTCGACTCTTCGTGGCGTTTCCCGCCAAAGGACCGGTTTAATTCTGTTATACTATTGCCAATAATTAACACAGTTAGCAAGCATTGGCTAATGAAATGTACAGGATGATGCATATGGAGTAAAATGTATACAAGTTATTTGACTGCATATCATTTGCAGATGCGCAAATTATGTTGTAATGTTAAGTGAACGCTTCGCTACAAGTAATTTTAATTAATATTGACGTTTGCACTATCACAATAGAACAAAATAGATAACAAATTTTTCTGGATAAAGATTTGAAGAAAACAAAGATTTTCGATTTCGCATTTTTGTAACAAAAAGACATATTTTATTTTATTTGGTAAAATATTGATGTTCCAACAGTTTTCGTATTGACTCAAAATCTGTCAAAAAGAATTTGTAAAAATGAAAGAAAACAGAAAAATATCTATAATATAATAAGGAGGATATTACGAACTTCAAAGTGACGGAACAAACTAACGGAAAAGAATACAAATATGAGTGAAGGAGTGATATTAGAGCACACAACGCGAAAACTTCACGACTTTATGAAAGCCGTCTAATCGACCGATACAGGATTCCCCGACGACTTTATTATTAGAAAAGTTCTCGCAGGCGCGCGGAGCAAAATCGTACTATATCCGGCTCAAGCTGCGCGCGGATTATCATGGTTATCGACTTCGCGATTCTGCTGGCGATCGAAGACGGGTCTCGCTCTGCCCATTACGCCGTTCGTGTAACAAGATATTGAATTTCCGGTGCGGTTGCGAGAACCGACCGAGGACGGCCTGCCTTCTGCTCCACATCTCTCTCTCTCCCGCTTCGGCTTGAGGCCGGATTCCGCACCTTAAGTTATAATGGAGCGCCTTTACGCGTCTCAGGGTCCGTGTTTTAGGGCGCTCGAGAGAAAGAGACGCGATGACGAAGGTTATACACGTACATACTTCCCTAACAAACGCCCATTTTCAGACAATGAATATTTTAGCACGCCTATGAAAGCTCGCTCGAGACCGCTTTTTTGTGCCCAGCACAAAGGGCGTCATCGTTGCACTCTGTATGAGTGTATGTATGTGTGTATGCGCCCCGACACTCCTGGTCCTTGACCATTCAAGGAATACCACGGTAACTGGATCAAATAACGCCCATTCTTCGCGCGAACGATCATGTCCTTTGTCTTCCTTGTTGAAAGGTTCGCTCTTCCTTCACGGTTGAATTGTGCTTTATTTCGAGGATAAGGAAAAAGGGAAAAAAGCTCTTATCTCAAGATGAATTAAAAAAAAGTTTCTTTTATGCTTATACATCCAAAAGATTTAATCGGAATCATTAAAATTGCAAAACCGATTTTAACAAAGCAAGAGATTATCTAACATTATATTGAGAAACGTTCAATAATTATTTCAAAATACGTGCATTATATCAATAGATACAAAAAAAAAACTTAAAACACAGATGGCGCAACTAGTAAGATATAAGTTTTTATCCATAGATGATACAAATAAAATTTTCTAATAGCGATTTCGACTGGTCTACACCGATGTGCTACCAGTGTAGAGTTGCAAGTGTGTGCAGTGCGTACACTCAGTGTTGCACTGGAGTATTATAACTACCACCCGATCTGCGGCACCAGCAAAGAACTGAACCATTTGACCAGCCGAACACACGACACCCGAAATGTGCAGTCGGTGCAGACCAGTCGAAATCGCTATAAATCTAGACAATAATATTTGTCTAAAAAGCACCAAGCAAAAAATAAAACAAAAAAAGAAAAATATTAAAAATTTTTTAGACGTCTTTTAAACTTTTTCAGATGTTTTTTAAATGTTATCTGGAAAAAGCTTCTTTATTATAAAGATATCTAATTGTTCTGTTCTACCAGTGTATGATACAAGTTATAGCTCCAAAAATTTATTAAAAATTATAAAAAATTAAATTATTTAGTTGTATAATATAAAAATAATAAATGTTTCTTAAGTGTATCATGTGTTATTATTAAATTTAATAATAATTTTTCTATTTATTTCATTTATCTTGTGTAGATAATATTGGAAATAAATACCAACGTAAGATACAAAATTGTTTACGTAATTTTTTGTTTATTTTACCGTGCACCGAGCACATTTCCTCCGCAGAATAAAATTGACAGTTGGCATCTTAAGACAGAGTGAGAAGTCAACTATCAACTTCGTTCTCTGCTACAATAGAACTATACAAATGTTTGATCAATATATATACACGTTATTGTCGACACACAATGTACAATATGTTTATTGTAACTTGTGTTGATCTGAGTTAGCTCTGTGTGACAAATGAAAGCATTTATTCGCACAAACTCATAGGAGGAGAATTAGTAAAAATCGACTTGAGTTATTGACACACAGTCTCATGGAAAGTACGAGTGATATTCGTGTCGATTTGAACGATTGGTGCAGTAGCATGGACACGCTCCGTCTTCTCGGTCGTCGGAAATAGGACAGTGACTTGTACGACGTCAGGGTTGCCTATCTTGAGGTGAGGGGACTTGCAGACGACAAGTGGACAAACGGGTAACGAGTGTGGAGTGGAACTCGCGCACAGTATGGAAATAACTTGTCAAACGTTAGTACACTGCAGTGCTTCGGTTCGTGATGGAGTCCACGAGGGAGCGATGACGACCGTCAGGTCGCCCGCTATATGGCACATGCGATGAGATAGTCCCTAATAATCGTGAAGGGATAGAGAGAGAAAGAGAGAGAGAGAGAGAGAGAGAGAGAGAGAACGAGAGAGTGACCAAAGCAAGTGTTCGTCATGTTTTACCACTTGCATCTCAGAAGTCGTTTTTTGCAAATCCTGATTCTTGCGTTAATCGGCCTTACCTTTTATGTGTATTACCGCACTACCGTGAACGATGTTCGGCAGTACAGCTTGCTACGAAACACAAGTAAGTTTTTATAATATGATTATTACATTAAGAGAACTATATTCTACTTTTAAAATATACAATTATTATAAATTTAATTTCTTTAAGAAAATTAAAATTAATTTCTTTAAATAGAATTAATTAATTAATTTAAAAATTCTTGCATTGCTGGCCAAGTAATTTGTTTTTAGAGTTAATGTAAATACATTGACAAATTTTCTTGTTTTTACTTTTGTTAACTATATAGTTTCTTCTCTCTCTCTCTCTCTCTCTTAGTCTGATATTTTTCAAGTTGTTTCAGAGTTTGAAAATGTTATTTCTGAAGTTTTTCCATAAAGCAAACCGTAATCTAAAACATCATTGCTCATTGTTTAATAAAATTCTTATAAGTTGTGAGAGAGGTAGTTAGTAAAAACTGCTAAACAATTTCAGGTCACTCTGCATATCAAGAAGGTTCCCATATGTATGCAAATGTCAGCATGGACATGCGACTAACAGCAACGCTTAAAAACTCTAGCTCGGATAGTGTGTCTCTTAATCTATATGAGACACATAACGTGAGCAATCCTTTGACATCCATTACTACGCTATCGACGTCCTCCAGCGCACAATTCTCGTCATCTTTCATGAGCACGTCAGTTAGCTCAAAACAAAATGAAAAGTTTCAGACAACAAAAGTTGCCAATATGACAAAACCAGCACCGATCGCGGTTCGTGACGATAAAGCGCGTGCCATATATGAGTTCGGACACACAGTGTCAGTTCCTGAGCGCTGCCCTAACGAAGGTAATGATATGGATTTGGTAGTGATCGTGATGTCTGCACCGACACATCTCGAGGCACGCACGGCAATTCGACAGACCTGGGGACATTTTGGTCAGCGCAGTGATATGAGCGTGCTTTTTATGCTTGGTACTACTCTTGATCCTACAGTGGAAGCGATCTTACGTAAAGAGCAACATATGTACAACGATGTGATACGTGGCCGCTTTCTCGACTCTTATTCAAATCTCACACTCAAGACTATCTCGACATTGGAATGGGTCGACACATATTGTTCTAAAGTCAAGTATGTGCTAAAAACCGACGACGACATGTTTATAAATGTGCCACGACTGCTAGCTTTTATATATAAACACGCGAAGAACCGTAATGTAATATTTGGTCGACTGGCTCGAAAATGGAAACCTATTCGAAATCGCAAGAGCAAATATTATGTGTCTCAGACGCAGTTTCAGCAGTCGGTTTTTCCAGACTTTACTACCGGACCGGCGTATTTATTGTCAAGCGACACGATACGTCGTTTATATGACGCCGCTTTGAATCAGACGTACCTGAAGCTTGAGGATGTATTTACTACAGGCATTGTTGCTCACAAGCTTGGCATCAAGCGCTCGCACGCTAACGAGTTTTTGAACAAGCGGATACAGTATACCGCCTGCAACATTCAGCGTGGCATCAGCATACACATGGTCAAGTACAGTGAGCAGTTTGACCTCTGGAAGAAGTTGCTAGATGGCAAGAGCAAGTGCAAGTGATAATCAGCAAGGCCAACAAGGACGAAGATCTTACGCTTGATCTTGGTGAACCAAATACGATCGTTACCTTCTTAATGCGACTCAAGTATTCGGTTAAATGCTAAGATCGGGTGATACGAGACACAGTTGCCGTTTTATTGGCCTCAAATACACGCGCGCGTATACTTAGCTCAAGTACGAAACAACTCGATGATACACACAAGTACAGTTGGAAATTGTGTATCGTGATATTAGAGACGTGTAGAGATTTTGACTCTTAGATTTTTACACAATGCACCAATCGCTACACGACGGCTTTTCTTCACAGAGGTCGAACAAAAGTGGCTTGAACAGAGAAGTAAACAAAGATCACTTTCTCTAAAAAATATTTGTAAGATATAGTAAAGTTAACATTTTTTTATATTTTTTTTAAATCCTTAGATAATAATCTTTATTTTATTTATTGGTTTTATTTATCATAGGATTAATTTTATATAATTATCTTTTTTAATTAAACATCTTGTATTTTTTGAGAAAGAAACATCTTTTGCGCGTGAAAGTTATAAAAGATGTTCTGCAACTTTCTCGACCTCTGGTATTTTTTATGATGTCGTAATACTAAACTAGATGCGATCACTTGTATTTTTAATCGCACGTTTAACAGTGAATGATCATCTTTTACACAAATTCACACGTTCAAAACGAACTTGAATAGTTGCGTTCATTGTTATATGTGCGAAATAAATACGATATTTTTACGAAGTAAAAGGATCACTATTACTGGAGTTCCTAAAAGTTTCTTTGTGTGATCATCATATTCATCGTTACTCTACAACGCGATCAGGGTTATAAAAATAACAGATCTGACAGAATATATTTTCACACTTTCTCTTAAGTAGAGAGAAGATTGTGTGATTAATATAATTATATGTAACATTTTTGCGCATATTTCATACATGAAATCACGCTTAAAGAATTCAAGCGCAAAGAATCGAGAAATTATGTCAATATGCATGCACATTGCATCAATCACCCGAGGCAGGCAAGAAAAATATGTCACAATGAATGAAGTGCTCTAGAGAGTAGCTTCGCACTTCTCCCCCCGAATATTATCTAGTCATCGGCTAGATAATACATTGCGGATGCGCGTGAACAGCACGCTCGGTATCGACTCGTGTTACATACATATTCGAAACTCGATATCGCTTTTTTGTATCCTGCGGAAATATCGCACAATATTTCTGTTCTTGGTGCCATATGATCTGAAACATGATTACAGAGACTTTTGAATACCGAGGCGCCATGAAATATAAAAATAATTAATAAGAACCACGTAAAAAAATCCAATCTTTAATAAAATAATGTAACCGTTGTTTTTAGTGATAAATAAGTATTTTAGCAAAAGATGCAAAAGATGCGAAAGATGCTAACAGCAAAACCTATTCTTGAGAATGATAGTTAATTGAATAGTTGTATGAATCATAAGCCTACACGCGCTGTGTAAAAGAAGATAACTTAGCTCATGCAAAATGCACGTTTGTTTATCTCAAGAGAGTGCTGTTTTATGACTTCTTAGAAATAACATCAATTCTGCAAATTTACATACACGCGATCTTCTGTTAGATCATCAACAAGATTTCACATAGTCATTAATTACAATTGTGAGCAAATATCATGTTGATATTATCTTGACGCATTTTCATTAGTTAAAAATTTAAGTTCAGAATCCATTAGTGGCATTTGTCCGATTTACTATAGCGTATACTTACATGTTTCAGATCTGCAGTATTGTACATCCATGTATACATACATGTAAACGCATGTTCTCTCTCGGTCACGATAGGCACGTCATACGATTATTGCGTATCCGGAGATAACAATTGTCACATACTCGCGTCGTAACGCGCGATCGTGAAACAGATAACAATTTGTTACTCCTCTTTCATTCCTATCCAATAAACTAACTAGATGTCTTAGATATAGACATTTTATTTTTGTATGTTGTTTACGTTGTATTATGAATGTTTGTAGATGTGTGACTTTAATTAGCTAATGTATTTATTAGAGAGATATAATATATATAATATGTTCATTATCTCTAAAATAGTTGCAAACTGGTAACGTTAATTGTCCGGCTCAAAATCTTTTTCTAGCTTAATTCACATTACGCGCGCTTGTAATAATAAATACGTATAAATTCAAGATTTTTTAGATACGTATAAATTCAATATGTATAAAGATAAAGATTAAAATTTAATTTTCTCTTGTATTATTTATTACACTATATTAGTTTTATTTATATATATTTATATAATGTAAACATTATTAGTATTTATGTAATGTAAACATTTATATTGTAAATACGAAGATTTTTATATCGTACAAACACATTTTTTTTAACACTATATATATTGCGAAATGTATGGTAACGCAATTCGTGGACATCCGGTACATATTAAGACATAACAGTCAATGAAATTAACGTTCGTGTTGCAAAACGAAAGCAAAGTGAACGGGTAAATTAAATTTGTATGTACAGGATGTATAGAAGTTTATTACGACATATAACTTCTGAGTTTATAACGCATTACGAAATGTCATATTGAAATGTCACCTCAATTAATAATATATATTAATAATATGTATTAGATTTTGAACAAAAAAAAAAGATCTAAAGAAATGTATTGTAGTCTTTAAATATTTGAAAAGATACTTCAAAAATTTATAAAAGTTTGAAAATGTTTGCAAAGATGTTTTTAAAAGTACTAAAAAGTAACTACTATTTTAAAAATACTAAAACCTTCAGCATATTATAATAACGTCATAGTTAGAAGAAGCGTAGTGTATAATGATACGCGCGGGACTGACATTTGTTCCATAGAGCAATACCATTTATTTTTCATCTCTGGTGTATTATCATTATAGAATTATTTATGATATTTTTAGTCATGAACTCATAAAGAGCAAAAAAGAAGAAGAGACATACAAGAAAATGCATTTTACGTATATTTTATATAGCATTGCAAATTGTGCGTCAGACAATTTGATTTTTTATATAATTTTGTAGTCATCTTTAATAATCTTTAATAATATCAACAAATGTGCTGTAAATGCGATTGTTTAGTACACGAATAGTGTGAAAAATTGAATCGTTCAAAGAGAAAACAGTCAAAGAACGAACGCGATCTGAATATCTCTTACAATAGTTTTATTTTTAAAATATTTTAGATCGCGCGCGTTCCATAATTTAGATTATATTTTTTATTTTGATATTTTATATCGCGTATACAACACATGTACACATTTTGTGACAAGTGCTCAAATCATCGTTTGACAAAATATAAACTCTTTGCTCATTTATGCCTCGTTATTTAAACCTTGTTATTTTTATTCTGCTTTGTCTCTGCGGTTCTAATTTAATTTACACAGAAATGTAAAAATTTTAACGCTGTTAATTTATTGCTTTAGTTCTTTTAATGTAAGCGTGATTTTTCTCGGAAACTTTGTTATATTTTAATTTTAATAAAAGAAATATTGATTTATCTCTTATCAATAAAACTTTTCTTAGTGAGGAAAATTTTCACAAAAAAAAAAATAATATATTTGATGAAGTTAAATTTTACGGCAATGAAAATTATAACAAACATGTTTTCGAAGCATCAACGTCGCATTAGGCTGACTGCGTAATTCAGGTGCAATTTGCTCATTTCATTTGCAATCATCGCGTTAACGCGTAAGAAATCATAAACATCTCGTCGTGTCTTTGTCATCATAAGTGCATTTGCGGTATGAAATAATGCAGAAACGTTTTTATACATCAGAACGTGGTCATACATAGATTATCACGATTATCATCTAAGGTTGCGACCGTGTTCATCTCTTGAATTTATTTTGTAAAATACAATATGTCTTTGATTCTATGCTGCTTCTTTGTTCGTCAGCGATGACGAACTCACTATCTACTTTTGGAAACAAGAAAGAGATTTCATCACCGTTAATTTGCTGTCGTTGGTTAAGATGCTTTTAGCCTATCCAATTTGTCGTGGCAATCAATTATGCGCGGCCGATTTCCCTGCTTATTATCGGAGCAAAAGCAAACAGCTAGTAACAACAGCAATCGTTGATTCTTTGAAGGAGAAACGACTCAACTGGATTGCGCGATGATCGTCAAATATTAATTTCATGAAGCGCAACACGTACAGTATTTGCATTTAATTATTGCCATTTGCACATCCCATTTCTTCACCATTCTTCTTTTTCTCTCCATGTGCTCTCTAAATCTCCGTCTGCACGTTATTTTTGCATTCTTTTCATTCCGAACAAACAAATTTCCAAACTTGATCCTCCGTGTTTGTCTGTTATTACTCAAAGAAGATTATAAAATGTCGTCGGTTACATAAATCGCAGATTCAAACGCAATGAAGCGTTTGTAATATACTCGAGAATCTCACTTAGAAGTCACGAAAGCGAGAGATTTCAGTGAAAGTAATTTGAAATTGCTCGTTCGAGTTAAGAGCTGGCATGTATCGAGAACGGCGAAGAGATAGTATAACGCTAAATATATAAACTTGTTTGTAATTAATCTTTTACTTATGTATAACAACCGCTCTCTGTGTAAAAAGCAATTATACTGAGTTTTTTATGACATTATATACAATTTTTTTAAATCTTTATATTTCTCAAAAATTTCATATAATTTCTATACGTATAATTTCATATAATTCATATAATTTCTATAATTTTCCTACATTTTTCAAATTTTTTGTACGAATATACATGTCTGAATAAATATAAATATATCTTTCTGCAAAAATTGTTATGTAATTTTCGTTTGTATATAAGTCAAAAATAATATGTATTGAAAAATTTCTACTAATTTGACTAACTATTTTATCAACAGTAAAGTAACGCCCGATACATTACGACGTTCTACCGATATTTGAGACGATAATAATCGTAACAAATTACGAGACAAATCAAATGTATTTTTAATCTGTGTCGCGCGCTAGCTATTTTGTGTCTCATGCGCGGTATCATAAACTTATCGGTATTTGCGAATGCGCGATGCTAATTACGCGTCAACGCGTCCATAACTTTGCGACAGATGAGTATTACATATATTTGCTCACGAGAAAATGATATTCGCAAGAAATGCGGAGCTATTTAAACGTACATACTTCTGCTCCGTAGCCGCGTGTCCGACCGAGAAGCGCACTCTATTGCGATTCTCGAAATATCGAATCGACGGTCGCTCTCAGTCATAAGTCAACAAATGTGATTGGTTAATTTGAAGAACTTTAAAGGCAATTCACGACTATGGACAAGACCAATGAGATTGGTCTGCGTCATCTTTAAACCCCGTATCAGAATATGAATTAGGATTGAGAATTTATCCAATCACGATACAATTCACTAAACTTGAAATTGGTGTTTTTTGTTCCAATTGGTTAAATTCCAAATTAATCTTTGATATAAATTTTATACAAATGGCACTGACTTTTAGCCGCGAATCTTGACTTTCTATTGTTTATGGTTGGTGGGCAGTGTTGGATTTAATCTCTTATTATATATATATATATATATATATATATATATATGTATGTGTTATATACTGTGTGTGTATGTGCGCGTGTGCAGAGTTGTGTGTGTCATTCAAGAGAACATAACAGAACATAAGAAACTTTTCGCAAAACGTTACGTGCTCAGTGCTCAAATTGATCAATTTTGCTAATATGGTATGTAAATATTTTTTGTTATGTAAAGTAAATCAATATTTTCTTTTAATTAACGATTTAGATGTAAGATAAATATGCGTAAGAAAAAATATATGTATTTGAAAATGTCATCTTGCTTAATTGATTTTGATGTTTCTATCAGGTGGTTGTATCACAGTTTTGATAAACTTAGACTTTAATACATAGCATTCGATGCAATTCGGATTTATGATAAATAATTACTGCAAACAATTTTCAAATTACTGATGAATAAGTTAAATAGGGACAAATGACATCTTTTTTGTGTATTTTTGTCGTAGATACGCTTTATCCTTATACAAAACAGAGCAGGTAAGACTAGATTAGCTAAGTGGTACATGAATTTTGATGATGATGAAAAACAGAAATTAATAGAGGAAGTTCATGCAGTAGTTACTGTCAGAGATGCAAAACATACAAATTTTGTTGAGGTAAGTTTAACATACTTTTTTATCTTATATGCAAATAAGAAATGCGAGTAAATATATTAACAGACATGCAAAATAAATATATTTCAATATATTTCAGTTTCGCAATTTTAAAATTGTTTATAGAAGATATGCAGGTTTATATTTCTGCATCTGTGTTGACGTTAATGATAATAATCTCTGTTACTTAGAAGCAATTCATAATTTTGTAGAGGTACTAAATGAATATTTCCATAATGTATGTGAATTGGATTTAGTCTTCAATTTTTACAAGGTAGTATTTTTTTGGCAATTTATACTGTTAGAGTTTTGTAACATACTGTGTATATATATAGGAATGTGTGATATATAATGTGTGATATCCTAAAATCATAAGATAAAAATAAAACTATAATTTTAGGTTTACACTGTTGTGGATGAGATGTTCTTAGCAGGTGAGATCAGAGAGACAAGTCAAACCAAAGTGTTAAAGCAGCTATTGACTTTAAATTCTTTAGAATAAACAAGCTTGCACACTTGACTTTATGTGTTAATAGCAATATATGATCTGAATATATAACATTCTAAGAGTGTGGATATATATATACATATATATATATATTGCGTAATATACCATACTCGCGTACATAATTATAAGGATTCCAAGGTTTGTTCATATTTGATGCTATCAGAGTATAGCAAATAATTGCAATGCTATAAATTCGAATTATTTAAAATATCTGAATAATAGAAAATTGAATCTGTAACGAATTAGACATTTATACTTTGGTGACCAAAGAAAAGCGAGTAAAATTTTAGGAAATTCCTCGGATGTTTCTAAATATTCCGGAGAGAATTCTTGGAAGCCTTATTGAGAACTACAATTTTGTGATCTTCAACAATCGTTTGTTTAATGAAAAATATGATGTATGTAATTCTCTATCATTTTGCATTAAGATTCCTGAGAGAATCGCAATAGCGTTCATAACATGACAAACTATTGTAGATGTGAAAAAATATGAAGTATATTGATTTTGGCATATAATAAATTCTGTAAATACACGTGATAGAGTAACATGTGTCTTTTTATTGTTACATATATCTCACAGCATTTATATTAAAATAGAAAATATATATTAATTTTTTCTCTTACTATAAGACAATTATTCATCTCTATAAGAGACAAAAAAGATGTTAGATTGATATAATTCTTTTGTATATGTGTAGATGTGTATTCAAGTTTTCAAATTTCAGAATAAAAATTATATACTAGTGTTTTTATGTATAAGAAAAAATATTATTAAGTAGAGTAAAGAAATATAATAGTAAATGTTAATAGAAAATTTTTGTTCTTTTGTACATATCTTACAAATATAACATCAAGTGATCAAACGGTCGCGCATAATCGCTAACGCTAGCTAAAGTTAACAAAGTCAGTGTTTCAATAAACTCGCGATTGCAATATAGCTTTCTGCAGCAGAATGCAAAATGTCGAATTTACTTCTTGACACAACAAATCCGCTGCTTTGTCACCCAAGGCAGCTTGAGCTGAACTGACTCTACCTAATTGGAGCAACAAGCTTGTGGTGTCCTCGGCTAATGGAGGAAAGGCTAGGCATATTCGCGTCAATGATGATAATACTGGCATGAAGAGGACAATTCGATCCTCGGCGGATAAGACGCCTAATAACGTGATCAGAGTGTTGATAGCTAACCGAGAAACGCTCAAAGCCTTTGGTAACGCGTATTGAATTGCCAGATGTGACGCTAAGTCAACTGCAAATACTTGCTTCTCCGGTTCAGGTTGTGATAACAATTCCGGAATCCAGTCAAGACATATATGCATGGATGGAATTCCCGAAACTGTAATAGGCAATAGTTCTCGTGGATAGCCCTGTAAATAACAAGAATATTATTATATATAATGTGAAGTTTGTAAAGAGTAAGCGATATGATACATAGCTTATACACATTATATATATATTTGATTTAAATAACATACTTGAAAGTGAACTAATTTAGCCAAAGACGGGTCAGCTATGAATACTTGATGCAAATATGAGCATACGACGCTTCGTATTTCTCGAAGAGACCACATTTGCCCAGGTGTTTTTTTGTCTTCTTTCGTTTCGAGACATGTTTCTAATAAAATTTGTACCGCTGCACTTTCCTGACCCGCGACCAGAGCTATCCTTAAATCTTCTCTTTCCGATTCACTCGTTAATTGTCCAACTTTCTCAGTTAATGGCTTATCTTGCATATGTCTGGATAATTGAGATCGTGATGCGGCTAACGTGGCTTGCAAAATCCTATAAACAATTTAATTGATTATTATATATGAACATAACTCTTTATGATCATTTATTTCTCCTTTTAATCAAACTGTCTTGCCTAAGAATCACAGATAAGATCGGCGCACATCTAAAAACTCGTGTATCACATCTCAATACTTGCAATGGATCCAAAACTATATTGTCTTGTGTCAAAAAGACATTTTTTACAATTGAATTTTCTATTAATAGTGCGTTTATAGAGAGGACCCATAGACAGCGTGGTAACACTGTATTCAATCTGAGCCATACTTGTTTATAGAGTTCTGAAATATAAAAACTCTTCCATTAGTTTCTTATTAACATCTAGAATGCGTTCAGGAAGCGCGCTATAACAAGGCATCATTCTCCTTGGTTTATATTTAATAAATAATAAAATGATAAAATGATGCTTTAACACTAGTGTGATCACAAACATTTGATGCTGTGCATCCTTAAGTGACAGTCATCGGTTTAGCAATTCGGTCTTTTAAATCTCTAAGTTAATAATGTACATCTTTCCTGCATTGTAAGTAGATTAAATAGTTTCAACATACGTTAATTTTATAATAAAAATATAAATATTAAAGACAATTCCACACTAAAAGTCAATATTAAAGTAGTACCTTGTATATATCGGGGAACCTGTTCATCGAGAATGTCTTTGAAATAATGTATTATCAGCTCAGCGTGTGGCCAAATCTCTGTTGGTTTTAGTGTCATCAGTTGTCTCAACAGTCTACCGGTCCTCGAAGGACAACTTTTAACATGGCTAAATGCTTCAACGATTGCGACATTACTAACTTTTGTGCTCTCGTAACTTGCGATTGCGGAATCTATATTGATCATCTCGTCGTCAAGCCAATCGTCTACCAAGGACAGATGCGGAAAATGAGTGGCCAGCAACCGAAGAAGAGGTGAAAATAGACTGGCATAGTTGATCTGATCCCGCTGCACCAACTGCAGCAGATACTTGATCGGCAATTCGGACAAAAATTCCGTAGAGTATGACTTGACTTTTCTACCTTGCGATATAAAGGTATGCATGTTAGACAATCTCATGTCTTCATATAACAGTAGGTAATATAGCAGCAGCAACTGAGAGGTAAGTGAAGGTCTCGATGTGTCTATAGCGTCAACGTCCATTGGCACGACGGGACTTTTCTTAAAGTCAAAATTCCCGCCAAACACACTATTTTGAAACACTCGGCGAATCTCGTTCTCAGTAATGGGCTTAGTATGCTCGGATGTTTTATTATTAGTTACAAGAATAGAGTTCACATAAACCTCCACAAGAGCGGGTAGAACTGGATGCAGAGGTGGCACACTCGCGCATATCTGTCGGTATATCCAATCCTTAATAGGTACGCGATGTTTTGCAAATGCCCTTGACTTAAGTAGTTGATGGATACAATGGACCGGCAGAAATCCGGGAATGTTGGCGTTTAGATTCGCGGTGACTGGTACTTTAACGGCATGCGCGGTAACTACCTGCTCAGTGAATATTTCTTGCATGAAGATCTGTTTGATCCGTGTAAGATTGTTTGGTCTAATAGGTATCTTCATGCCTAGAGTGGCGCACACCAGCTCGCAAATCGCAGACAGTTGATTGCTGTGGAAATGTATCGCCATTAACAGTAACATTTCACCGAAACTGGCTGTTACGCCACTTGCGCTTTCAAAATAAGCTTCCTCGCGCACTAACCACTGAACCCACTCAATACTGCGTTTTTCTAAATTGTGATGTCCAATTAACGATGGACAAGCTATTAGCATGCATAGACCAAGAGAGACAAATCTGACACCAGCTGGCGATGGTGGCGGATGCGATGTCAATAGTTGCACAATCATCGCGATTTCTTCGTCCTGAAACTTAATGCCGCCGATACCTCTGAGAGCGCAGTAAAGTCTGAGCAATGCACTTGCTTGCACAACTTGTGACTCTACCAACTGACTATCTGTGCACTGTGATGCGATCGCTTGCAATCGTTTGAGCAACTCGTCGCGAAGTGATTGCAATGCTGTTTGAGATTCCCATTTACGCTTCTGCCCATTTCTTATAAACATAGCGATCCATGAACGTACCTGCTGATCACTTCCGAGCAACAAACCAGACACAAAAGCAACTACATCACTTTCAGGCTGCGAGCTGTTGGTCGTTTCATGTTCTAGACTCAAAGTGATAGCTAGAGCAGGCATTCTGCACAGTTCTACACATTTAGCTCTGACTGCAAGTGCTTGACTTGGATTCATCTCACAGAGCATTGTGATTGCTTGTGTTCTAATTCTGCCTAGTGCAGATTCTTCTTGCCGTTCTCCATTTGCAATCAGGTGAGTACATACTTCTAAAAAACTATCTGGGCTGTTAGCAACAATCCAGCATATAATGTCTGGACCATGCTTGATATGCAGCAGAGTCTCCACAATATCTAGTATACACAATAGTGTAGGCAATTCTGCAAGAGCTATACAGATCACATAGCTAATCTCTTCCATATAGACTGAGTTATCAAACAAATCTGACTGCTTAATCTGAAATTCCTGATTTTTCTGTAATTCCTGTATCTGAGAAGCTATGAACAAGATTTCACTGAGTACTAGTCTGATTCGACGAATAGACTCGCTGCGTTCAAATTCCAGAGCCAATCCATTCTGCAGAGACTGTGCCAATATACTGTCTCTTTGTGCACCGCCAAGTTTCTGTCTGAAGAAAACATTTTAAATGTATAAAACTTATATAATTGTATATAACAATGGTATGATTTAATAAAAACTTTAACTTATCTTTCATATATCATGTGTATACATAGAATAAAATAGTAGTGCAAATTCTAACCTTATTTGTTGCTCCTGTCGAACGTCAGTTTCAAGCGCATGAAAATCTATTGACAAGAGGGCAATGATAGAATTGACTGATTCGATGCCCGACAATATTGTAAGAACTTGTTTTCTACCCTCCACGCACTCCTTCGTGATGTCAAGCGGCGAAATGAGACTCATCCTAACCAAACACGGTAGAATAGGTCTAATTTCTTTATGTGTACACAACGATAACTCTTTAATATCGACATTTTGTATTGCCGTAAAAACTCGAGGTAAGACGCGAACGTTTTCAGGCATCTTTCTTATCAATTTCTGTCAATTTCTGTAAATTGTCTTATATTTAAATTGCTTATGCTTGTCGAATCGAGGAGTTCACTTGCCTTTGATAATTTGTATTGCATGTGCGCAAGTGCGCTACCTATACGTCAGCAGCGGATTTAATAGGACAGACCAAAAAGTATTGTGTAAGATAAAGCAACATGTGTGGGTATAAATCCCATTACACCTCCGCTTTTGATTGGTATCACCATTTTGAGCCGATCAAAAGCGTATTCATTCTTTTTGCTTCTTTAGATATAATATATGTACTAATATTTATTACAAATATATATTAATAATTATATTAAATAATTTGTATCGTAATGTATATTTATGACACACATATGGTTATTAGAGATCAATTAATCTCATAAACATTTCTTGTCGATATGTATTATTTTATTGTTAGTAATATAATCAAATGCTAGTGTGTAATCTTTTTGTCCGTTCAAACTTTTGACAATTATATAATATCATATATGCTAAAGATTAATTCTTTAACTTATGGGTAATTACACGACTCTTTTTAAGAGATCCTTAAACAATTTATTATTTATAATCGCGTGTACGCAATTGATACCGAATAAAGCACAAAAAGTTTCTTATGTCACTTTTGTGCAGATTCAAATCAATTATAGGCTTCTGGATACTCGTTGCACTCATATTGAATTATGTGACAAAAACTTTAAAAAATCATGAAATTAGTTTTTTTCATACATCACCATTAGTAATTAATAGCACAAATTGCGCCATAAATTTTCTTTTGCACGCATATATATCTATAAATATATATATACATATACATATATATATAGTTTAATCTATCTGTGCGTATATATTTTGAGCAAAACTAGACCTTATGTGACAAATAATAAAAATATTCATTTATAATCTGTAAATTTAGAAAAGAGAAATATTATTTTTATGTACATTATACATAACAAAAGCTTATATTTTTTCACTTTTAACATCATACATAAATTTCATGTAGCTGCAACCAGTATTCAAAAGCTTTAAACTTTAATTTTACAATATATGTTAAAAATGCACCGCGTTTTTACATCTATCTTTTTTTATGAAAAGATTCAATAATTAATTGTAGGGTCTCCTGCCGTAATAATCGGAAGAGAAGGAAGCACTAAGGTTTAATATAATATATCTATAATTTACAATAATCTTTCGCATAACTCCTTTTCTGTTGCTATCATTTTACATACATGTCTTTTTGGGATTCTAATGCAATTATCATCCTTTCTTCTAGCTTTATAGTTTTCTAAAAGCATCAACTTTTATACCAATTGTATCTATATTCTAATAATATACACGCGATAAGAAGATGCGACTACTTATATTGTGTTTTCTCAATTTTTTCGCAGTATGTATATATTTTTATACAATGTTTATAATAAGGCATAATCCCGATATTCTCCTTTCCAAAACTAATATACATTATATATAAAATACACACACAGTGATAATTCCTGCCAAATTTGTTCCCGCGTAATTCACAAATAGTATAGTAGCGTATTCACATACATATTACATGCATCTATAAGGAATGCTGTTCTTGTGTTTAGTCTTTGTATATTTAGATTATATATGTATATATACACACACACAATCATTCACACTCATACACATACACACATTTATTAGCTGCTTTGCGCGCACAATAATTAGAAAATTAATTGATTTTTCTTATATTATTTGTTATTGTATATTACTTAGTTGCATTTATGGAATTTGTTTTTTATTTGTATGTTTTTTGTTCTCATATTAATTTTACTTCTAATTTTTAAAAACTCATGATGTACAAGATTATAGGTTTTTTCTCGAAGCTCATTCAATGATTAATGTCACTTGTATCGGTAACAATCAGTCATTACTTTTTTGTAATTTCTTTTACATCCCAGTAAAGTTCCAGTATCGACTTAACATTTAATTCCGTGTAAAAAAATTATACTCTTTATATTAATAATTATAATATTATTTTATAAATTTATCTCAAGAATTGTATTAAATGTATTTTATCGACTTAACATTTAATTCTGTATAAATTATAGTCGACCAAGGCAAAGAAATATATATCAAATTCATTATCTCTGTGAATCACTTAAATCTTAAATAATTTGTAACCAATTTGAAAAATCAAATTTTAGCATATGCTACAATGCACACACACGTGCGCGCGCACACACATACACACATATATGTATATATATATATAATTCTTTAAGACTTTTGTCTTAAAGGATTATATTCTCATTTGAAGGAATTGAAACTGTGATATTTCTTATTATCTATATACTTTTTGAAAGTTTGATACTTTCTTTTTAAGTATATTATGTATATTCTTAGAATAATATGTTTGGCTTGAGCAAAATAACAAAGCTAGAGCAGATTAAAACAAGCATTTTGTTAATATTGCGCATAATACTTCTTTAAATAACAAAATTTTAGAAAGTAAATAGCCAACCATAAAAACTAATCTCTGAAGTAAAAAGATATTGTGTATGATATTTAGAAGTTTAAGATGCAATCAAACCTCAGTAAAGTAAAATTGTCAAGAGCAGATTTAACCAATATTGTGAAATTTTCTTTCTATTAATAATAAAAGCATAGAAACATGTCACAAAATTATTTTCTTTCTGTGCTTGCGTTATTGTATAGCAAGTGTATAATAGTTTAAGCATAAAAAGTTTACTTTGGCCAAAGAAATTCTTCCATTTCACTTTAGCGTTATCCACTTTATGAAGTTCGATTGTAATAGTAAAATTATTAATTGTTTAGTTTACATTTCCGAAGTTTACAGCAAGAATAATAGTATGTAAAATCGTAATGTGTGTTTTTAGTGTAGTATGTATCATTAATGAAGACTTTTATTCCACTTTTGCGAATATCTTTTTTTAAATATAGAAGAGAGAAAATACTGCCTTCAGTTAAACTATCCAATAATTCTTTATTCGAATGCGGGAAAGAACGCTGTATTCGGTTGCTGCTGTTGATTTTGTGGCAGAGATTGAACCATCGATGACATTCCTGGTGCTACGCACACACATAATTTTACATTTTTATTAAAATTTTTTTATTTTTTGTATTAACTTCTAAAAAAAGCTCCCTTAAGATGATATTTAAACTAACGCAGCAGTTAATTTACATGTACAACATATATGTACATACATACAGTCGAGTCTCTCGTATTGTTAATCGGTCGGGATTAAATTCGATTTTTATTGCGACTCTCCTCCACTCTTTAACAACAGTAGCATATTGAAACATGTCATATATTGTTTTTATTCTACGCATAGCAAGTATAGAAAAATTCACTTATAATAACAATGTGGAAATAATAAAGAGTAATCACGATAGAGAGATTTGACTGTAGACAGCTAAGAAACAAAATAGTAATATTTCACTCAGAAATGTTGTCTATAAATTTACAAATTACATAGTATTCACATATACACACACATACACACACACAAAATAGAATTTGGACTAACTTAAATAGTTAAAAACTGACTTACGTGTTATTTTCATCTGATGTTGTGGACTGTTGCTAGCTAATTGGTTCATTGTCGGTGCTGAGCCGGTTTGTTTTGTTTTACTACCCATTATATTATCGAGATCGATATTTAATCCCGAACCAGCCCACGTTGAGCCGATTTGCATAGAAGACGTCATATTACTAGACGTTTGACTCTTTGTATTAGTGGAAGTGGGTGGTAGAAGATTCGTAACAGGTGACAATCCAATCGTTCCTAAATACGACACTAATCTTAGTTCGTAACACATATTATAACCACTATCTTATACTTGTTCGCTGTATATCTATAAAACTCGTGTTTTTCAATATTTTAGAATATTTTTAAACAAATTGTCTTTGCTTAAATGACATTATTTCTCATTTAAAATTTGTGGAGCATTTTAAAAAGGGAGCATTTTTTATATTGAAGTGTGATATTAAAAATACAAATTTACACTTTTATTACACACATAATTTTATATCAAATGAAATATATATATATATATATTACAATGAAATGTATGTATATGCCTGTGACTTTAATCGTTCGATCGATTAAATTTTTTAAGTATGTACATGCATATATAAAATAAACGTTTTTTTTCTACAAAAGTAAATGCTTTTACTAGTGTGTTAACTGATATATGTATATTCTATAGTATAGTTTATAGAAATTACATGTGGATTGATTGTAACTTATCATTTGTGCTAAAGCTTACATACATTTATGCTAAAACTTTTCCATTTAATGTTATGATAATGCTGTAAACAGTTCGACAATAATAATAATAATTATTCTAGATTAGTTTTTATACTAAAAGCGGACCCAATAAGTGAAGTGACAAAAGACAATACTTTTTCGTTTAACGCTCTACAATTTGCATCATGTTCGCCATAGATGACGTTCTGTGACAATAAAAGCCACTCTCTTATTTCCATCAAAGGTTCAAACAATTCACTGACGATAGCATCTTTCGGCACTGCTACAAGCACGGAAGCGATATTTTCTACAACAACTAATCTTATTGTCGCTTCATTGTGGTTCCTCAATATCCATGTAAGTTCTAATATTTCCTTGCCCATCTTTGATGCCAATGGACAATTTTGTGCCGCTAACATTATAGTAGATAATGTCTTCAAAAATTGTAATAACAGAATATTTTCTTGATCCTTATAAATTTTTAAGCCTTTAAGTTTATAAATATCTGGACGACCAAATCCGTGCAAAAGCGGATAAAAAAACGACGATACGACATTCCCAAACTTATTAATATAAGTTTTAGGAGATTTCGATTCATGTGCAAATCGTCTCGTACGTAATGCAACTCTTTTATCAATAATTTCTTGCCAGTTTAAAGATCGATCTTCTGATGCTGCCAGATCAGTGTCAATTCCTTCATTGTACCATATTTGTTGTCTCTTACTTTCCTTCATATCTATAAAAAGCGATATTGGACTCGAAATTTGCTTTCTCTTAATTGTTGTATTAATGGCATCGTCAGTGCTATCCGTATTATCAACAATGAATTTTGACAATCGTTTCGCAGATTCGGCTAATATATCAAGAAACAGTAATCGCTGGCTTAGCGAATATTTCCCATCTTCCTCGTAAAACTCTTTGCACAAAAACTCTGCACATTCTTTAGGACGTACTGTTACTATCGCCACGCAACATTTGAAAACTACAAGTGCGAAGTTCTCGACGTGTGAATGTTCTTTCAACGTTACGAGAAGTTGCAAGAGTTCTATAGCAAAGGATACATCATCGTTTGGTAACTGCGTTAGTATTAATTCTTCACAAACTGACAAGGATTCTGAAAAAATATCAGGCTTAGTGATAGTTCGTTCATCTGTTAAATTCTCATACAAATCTCGTAGATATTTCGGGCGTGTTTTGCTACACAGGTTATTGTCAATCATATCGTAAGGAACTAAGTCATCGTCGCTATCCAAATCTGAATTGTTATCGCAGTTTGGTTCAATCTGCTGTTTTATTTCTTTCATTTCCACTAGAGTATCTTTTATTGCGATACTTTTCGAACTATCTTCTTTGTTTTTATTCGTTAGATTTTCTAGATCGGGAACAATATGGCATTCAATAGCTAATTCATAAATTTTTCTGTTACTCAGAAAATTAAAATCAATATTCTCATTATTTATCTTGTTGCTTTGTTTAGACTGCTTATTTGGATCTATAGATAACTCAAGTGCGTTTAAATCTTTCAAAGACTCGAGTTCTTGCAATATTTTTTCAGAAAAGCTGTTATATTCGAATTTTAACTTTGGTGCATTTGCATTAGACAAAGAGTTTATACAAATTTCAGTGGTCATCATACCCATCGTTCGTAAAAAAACATTTGTACATTCAAGATGAATAGATATTCCAGAAAACAATAATTTCTGACATTGTTCTATTTCAGTTTGCTTCAAATGGTTTTTACACGCTTTTACAGATAGAATAATCAATTGTGTAATGTACTTGTGCTGTTCCATAGACATATGATTTAAAATACTGCTATCGCTCCAAATCTCTAAAAGTTTGATTAGTAAGTCTGATAAAATACTTTTGTCTGAATAAGATGATAAGTAGGAAATTAAATTTATAACAAGGTTTTCATTTTCGTAATAACGCATTAAAGGAATTTTTGTTGTTAAAACATATTTCCAACTTGGTTCCGTTAACAAATTTCCGAAAACAGGACGCACACCAAATTTAGAATCACAACTTTTTAACAATAAAGTAGCTATGTATTCAATAGTAACCGAATCTAATTCATGAAATATACTTTCAATTAAACACCGTTCGTTCTTATTTTCAAAACACCATTCTTTTAAAATATCGACAAAAAAAGTAAAATTAACTGGCTTGAAATTTATTACAATTTTGTTAATTAAAGATGAAAGTATATCTGTTTTTGGTTTAATGTCATATTTACATAAACCATAACTGACAAACGATATTGCGTGACATACGTGATAACAGAGTATCTTTACGTAAACTTGCGGTACATAGGATTCTAATATGTTAAACTTTAACTTATTAGACACGCGATTTGGCAAAGATACCAATATTTGTATTGTATTTTGCCAAGCTTGATTTATACTTTCTTTCTTCATTAATTGCGCTTCGCAATTACATGCGTCCACTAATCCCGAAAATATTGCATCACTCTTTAATAGAATTTCCAATATTATTGAAATGGTACGAATTGTTTTCTCTTCTTTGGACTCGTTCAAAGCGGCAGTTAAAGATCTCAAAGATTCCAACAACATAAAGATAGTTGCACCATCGACTATTATTAATTTTTTGATGAGGGGATCTAAGTCGTTCTTATTTAATGGCCAATCGTGTATATGATCGAACTTATTGATTATTTCTTCTAAAATTCTTCCGTACAACATAGTATCCACTTTCACACCAGAATCAAGACCATTATATTTTTGAGGAGTAAGAGGCCCTGGCAAAAATCTGACGTAGTTTGTAATGGACGATCTTATTTTCTCCAAATCGGTGCAACTCTTAATTTGGCACACAGTGCACAATACTTCCAGCAATTGTTTGGCGGCGTTATTCGATTGACTTTTGGTCGACACAACGTTCTCTTCTGTTTTACAAGCTGCAAGGAAAGACTATCTTGGGGGAATTACATTAGCTTCAAACGCAGAAAATTTGTTTTTCACACACAAATTTTTTTTTATAGAAACACATGCACCACTAATTCAATATTTATTATCATAAGCGACTGATGAATAACTAATATTGTCACAAAATATAAAAACAGAATTCACGTTATGTTATTGCCATGTTCTGCGCAAAAATACGTTAACAATATAACGTATACGTGCGCATTACGAAGTTATATAAATAGGCTCAAGACAACGGTGACATTATGTATAGTGTGAATCATGCTTCAAAAACTTTCTACCGTTTTAATGCATTTCATAAAATCTCGTTACTAATTTACAAACATCGTGTATAGCAGTGAACTTTGTACTATACTAACGCACACACGTTATGTAATTATAGCAAATTATCACTAATTTATGTGACTAAAAAGTATATATTATTTTACTAAACTCACCTGCGTAATTGACGGTGTTAGACGTATTGTTTGTTCGCATAAAAATATTCGCATTTTTATGATTTATACATCCATCAAGCAACCTCGCTGAAGTATCCAAATTAGATAAAAGATCTATAGTAGTTAAAAAAAAAAAACACTAGTGTGATTATCGAATTAAAAATATAATTCTGTAAAATTATCAGTTAAAATCTAACAACTAATATATAATATTACCTGTATTGTTATTAGTTATCTGATTACTGAGACCTTGCAGTGAAAGAGAATCAAAAAGATCACTAGATTCATTAGAGTTTTGAATAACAGGAGTCACAGATAATGCTGTTGTACCCGCTGTTTGTACTGCATTATTGATGCTCATATTATTTACTGTCGAATTATTCACAGGTGGCATAGCTACACCCATCAAATTAATTTGCGATTGCGGCAATTGCGACTGGCTTGGAGGATTAGATATTGTAACATTCTTAAAAGCAGACGTAAAGTCGGCAAATTCATCGTTGTTATCCTTCATCTTAACCGCAGAATGATTAAATGCACTGGTAAAATCACCGAATTCTAAATTCGTGTTTTGTTGTTGAATGCAAGACTGAGTGTTTGCTCTCGGATTAAAATCATCATCGTCTAATCTACTATTGTCATTTTGTGATTCAAAAATATCGTTCAATATATCATTTTTAGTCTTCTGTTGATTTGTCGCAGATGATAAACTATTATTTTGTTGTACTGGGACATTATTCTATAAGTACAAAAATACGTTTTGATTATAACTTAAAATGATAGTGTTTTTATTAGATATAAACCATTATATATTGTATAAAAAACATGATATTAATAAAACAAATAAAAATGTATTATGTATAAAGGAATAATACAACATAAAACTCCTTTGCACTTACATTGGATTGTTCTTTTCCGTAACTTGCTGCTGCTCCAAGATCTACTTTTTTAACAGTTCTTATTCGTGATGGAGATATGTTTGTAGAAAGTACAGATATTTGAGCAGGTTTAGCGATTTGATTTACATTATCCACTGTATCTTTATATTCTCTTCCACTTTTCCTTGGACTAGTGTCGTTGTCCGAGTCTTCTCTTTCACCATCATCGCTGTACAGTTAAAATATGGAAGTTTACATTACGAGAATTCACTTATATTACAACTAAATATTGAAAAAGAGTTAAACGTAGTTGATGGTACGTTAAAAAAAAACTGATGTAATTTAAGCCATTTTTTTCCGGTCTCAGCTCACAGTCTTTTTATTTTAACCGTATAATGCCTAGATGTTGCGCACGATTCAGTGCTGCTCAAATATATAATATGTATCAATATGTTAGATATATACCTATTATTTGCATCCTCAAATCCTTTTCCGCGACAATCCCAATCATTGTACGTCTCTACATTAGATTTGCTCCATTTAGGATTATCCATCCATCTATCACCACCACCAAATCTCATTCCTATTGCTTCGCTAGATAAGCCAACATATTTATCTTTATTTTTCTTAGCTTTTTTTCTTTCTTCTCTAAGTTTATCATCATCTTGAATAAAATCAATTAATTCTTTAACTTTATGTCTAATATTTATTCCTTGATCTTTTCCAAATTCGTCGAGGCAGGTATAATTTTCTAAAGATCTAAGGTCGTAGATATGTTCGCGTGATGATGTGACAACTCGTTCTGAACCATTACGAACTAAATAATTAAGAAGAAGCAATGACTGTAAAAAAAATAGACAAAAAATTAATAAAGTAACTTGCACTTATATTAATTTCTTTATATTATTTACTAATCCGTGATATTATATATACACATACATATATATATACATTTAAATAAAATAAAAATCTTACGTTATAAGCAACTTGATAGCATATATAAAGCTTTTTTTTGGCCATAAAAGCTACTTTTTATGTGATCATACCTTGTATGTTCGTCGCCAATTACGTTTATTCTCTTGCAACATCCTTTTCCAGAGCATAGACATGACCTCTGGAAACTGTTCATATGTGAATGTAGCCTGAGCCAATTCTTGCATCATAGCTCCTTAAACAATATTTATTTTTTTGACATAATAATTTATAACACATATAGTTATCATCAAAAAAATTATATTACTGACATACCTGTTGGCCCCCACGCGTCATCATTTGTTGCCTCTCGAACTTTGGCCTCTGTTTCTGTATAATTCATTACAACGTTGGTCCTAGAAATGAAATTTATAGTATATGTGTATTGTGTATATATATATATATATTTTTTTTTTGTAAATTGTTAATTAAATAATTTATTTAAAGTAATTAAAAATAAATTTTAAGTTAAATTTTTTTTTAAATTTGCTTATGACCCATGATAGAAAGTGTCTGCACGGAATGCAAGAAGCTCGAATTTGACTTTTGATTAAACCGATTTTTTTGCAATGGTGTTTTAAATTTCATAGGAAGGTAAGAATTGTTTCTATATAAGAGATACAAAAGTATCCAATATGGAAAATATTTTTTTTCAGTGTATTATAAAAATATATTCCGATAAATAAATTTTAAATTAATAATTAAACTCTGTCAATCATCATAAAGATATATTTTTATATAAGTAGATATTAAAATAATCAAATTTGAACAGCAGGATTACAGCAAGAATAAATAAAAGTTGCTATAAAAATGTTTGAAATGTGTGCAAAAGTTTGAAACATCGAATACCTGATAAGATATACATATATCTCTAATGCACTATAAAAGAGAAAATATTAGTACCGTCTAATATCTTAATTGGTTTTGAGATTGTCTTTCTCACTTTACATCATTTAGTACTATCAAATCTCAAGGTCGCGTCATAAAATTATCCACGACGTTCCAGTTTTACGAGTTTCTCCCTCTTCCCCTCGTCCTACATTTACCTCTGGCGAACGAGATGTATCGAAAGCGATTACACAGTTCGTATCAGCAAAACCAATGCAATCGACTGGATATTTTCAAACGTTTCTTCTTTTTTACAATACAAATAAAAATCGCATTTACATGATTTTTAATAGGTTTTTAATAGAGAGTAATATGTTTATATGATTTCCATATTTACGCGATCGTACATACATGCTAATGAGGAGTGAGACGTGTTAGGAAATGCAACGGAATGTTCTAAAAAAACCAAGGCGAGGTTATATCGCGCTTTCATGGAATATAAACTTACGCCTTGTCCATTAGCTCCCGTACTTTCCACATGTTCATCATTGTGTCTTCACTACACGCGCTCTAGCACTAGCCTTTCTTCGCACGTATTCTTTTAACGGAATGCTATCGGTAGCACGTTGTTTGACGGTCACCAGATGTTTTTCCAAGCATCTGACATCACGATAACCGAACATAAACGTCACTAGACAGTAGCCATGTTAACCCTTCCACGTTTGCACCTTGAGTAAGTTCGATTTAGCGCTCGTAACGATAGCGAGCATAGGCCATATCCACAATATCCAATTGGATTGGTCATATTTGGCAAATCGACCAATGCAACAGAACGTTATAGTACTTTGAAAAAGAATAGTCCGATGTTACGTCATGTTCAATGAAAAGAATGCTTTAGTGTAAATGTACTTTTCACATAGTTCAGTCCTTAGATATGAAAAAAGAACAAACTTCGAACCTGTAGTGTAACACGAGCTTAACTTGTTGGTAGTTTGGCACGTTGTGATGTGGTTTGTCAAGCTTCCATAAGCTTCTTTTTCTCATAAAGGTGGATTTTATTGTTGTGAATAATGCTCGATCTTTTTACAATATTTAGTAAGGGCGGCATAGTGCTTTGGTGCTTCCAAAGCACGTCACATATTTTTGCGCCCAGTGTTAATGCTCTGATCAGAAGTGTCATATTGCAGGTAAATTGCTGGCTTTAGTATTGAGTAGGCAAATTAACATAATATGTTAAAATTGTACATTAAACTTTGATTTTAAATTCATTAATAGATTAACTGCATTATGCATAGATGCAGAGCTTTCACGGAGCAAATCTGTATTTGTGTGATTATCTATCGATAAATTAATAAATTCATCTATACATATGTTTATTTCTATTAACTCTGGTTAACGTAATTATTTGATTACGCATAAACGATTAGTGATTTCACTTAATCAACTGATGAATTGAATCGAGAATGATATAGAAATTGGCAATTTTCCTAAAAAAAAAAATATCTTTCTATATGATTTAATTTTGCATTATTTTAGTTTTTGTTTTTATTACTTACAGTATTAATTTTTAACGTTGTAAATGTTTACTCTCTTAATTTTTTTGTTTTTTTGTATTATTATTTTCGACAAAACAATTATTTCTTCTATAAAAAATATTGTTTATTTATATTATACTTTACTATTATCAATAATAAGTGATTAAAAACAGTTTTCGAATTGATAAGATAAAAAATTTTTAATTAAATTTATATATTTTATACTGCCATGAATAGTTATAATTAACTTCAATAATTTTTAACAGAAAAAATGCTATATGTATACTTTATCAAGAGTCTAAATTAATTATTTAAGTAGGTAAAATAATATATGTAGCAAATAAAGTTCTTTATAAAAAAAAAGTTTAATTTTTACACACAGGAGCGTACAGGGACTCAAAGCTTTGAGCATGATTCTCTGAGGTTGCAGTACAAACTCGACAATGAATTTGAGCTAGTATTTGTGGTGGCATATCAAAAGATATTGCAGTTATCTTATGTGGACAAATTTTTAAATGACATCCATCTAGAGTTTAGAGATCGTTTCAAGAATGAGCTTGAGAGATCAAATTGGTTTACACATTTTGAGTTTGAGCCTGTGTACCGTGTGTTACTTGAAAAGGCCGAGCAGTGGTCGCGGATACAAGCTAAAATACCGAAGCAAATGCGCACTTTTGATGAAAGTCAAAAGTCTAAGAAAACTGTTGCTAGCATGATTGAGAAGAAAAATGAAAAGGATGATAAGAAGTCAAGTATGACTATAGTTGATATAATATAAAAAAAGAAAGGCTGTAGTTATGAAAAAGTCTATCTTCCAATTTGCGTGAAGTTTTCTGACAAAATCCTAAATGCTCCTTACTAAACATATTTCAAAGTTATTTTGAATTAAATCCTTTTAGATATATTTATTTAGCATTAAGACTCCGTGATATTTAAGTGTTAAATCCGATTTTATAGTAACAACGTTGATCGTTGCAAGAACTATGCGTAGAAAACATGAAATTTGCATTGTTTATACTTTTTTTGTCACTTTTCGCTCTTAGAATAAGACAGATATGTGTTTACATACTTTGATAAGAAAAGGAAACCAAAATAATATTCAAGAAAGTTTAAGCAACACAAACATACTCTTTTATTATTTTTTTTTTTACATAAAATACTTTTGAGTATTTTCTTTTTTTCTGACATCGATACAAAATAGTTGCGGAAATATCGAACAGTCTTAAAACATTCACAAATGTTTATAAAAATTGGAAGATAAATCTTATCATAACTATATCCAAAAGAGAAATAAAATGCGATACTTAAATAGCTTAAATAGTATTAATTTAAATTTTTAGTGACATTTTATCAGTATTATTTATCCAATTTCTTTATGTTTTTTTTTTTGTGTTCTTATTTTATAATATTGTTTCTTTTATTGCTTTATTCTTTTAATTTTTAATCTATAATCACTATTTTTTGTATTTTGTAAGATAAATTTTTCAATCAATATCTCAAGTTTGTTACTTCTAGGTACAAAGAAGAAAGTCATTAATTCTAATGGAGATTACAGTAAGTAAGATCTACAAAATTTTTGCATGCAAGAAATTATAGAACTATAAATTCTAAGTCTAATTCCAAGTCTACGTTTTATCAGTAATCATAAGAATATATAAAAATATAAATACAATAATATGATTTAATTTCTTAAAACAAACTATATAATCTTGATTGTTTAAATAATTTATTCTATCAGCAAAACTTCAAGAAATTACAAAGCAGGAGGTGCCAAAACAGACAGTAGTACATAATGGAGAACTTGAAGAAGATGTATTAATTGCCAATCGTATGAAACTTGCACAGAAGATGGTAGGACAAAAGAAAAAAGCTGATAAACAGTAAGTTTAGTTTTTTTTAATTTTGAAAATACTGTTACGGAAATTTAATACTACTGTGGCCAAAAATAATACTTAATTTCCTACTTTATATTACAGAATATTTACTTACCTTTTTATTTTTTAATAATATTTTTATATTACAAAATGCCTACTTTTAATGTAATTCAATTCGAAACGTGATCAAAGTTTTTTTTTATATAAATGCATTCTATATATAAATTTAGTAATGTTTTATGTAACATATATATATATATATATATATATATATATATATATATATATATATCTTACATGTATTAATATATTATATGTAGGAAAAGTCCTAAACCTGAGAAGACCGGTAAAAAACCACGCATTTGGGATTTGAGTGGAACAGCCAAAGATCTTGCTACACTGGAGCGTACCAAAGATAAGCCTGAAAAGAGTGACGATTATATAGCAGCTAATACAGCTGTAATAATTTTTTCTTAGTTTGTGCATCTCATTAATTAAGTTCATCAAAAAATTTATTTATCTCGTTTTATTAGATGTAAAAGTCTTATAAAGTATTTTTTTTTGTGTGCTCTCTGTATATTCTTAGTCAAGTATGCATATCAAACTTTATATCAATCATTCTTTTATTTTATACTTTTATTATCTTTTCTAGTTAGTTGGACAGATGAAAGGTGGTATACGCGATCTGGAAGTTGACAGTGAGTCTGAAGACGATTACGATCAAGAGTATTCTAAGCCGCAAGTGCAAAAAAAGACAAGCATGTTCTCCATGTTCAAAAGTTTAGTCGGCAGTAAATCTCTAAAGCAAGAAGATATGTTACCAGTTTTAGAGAAGTTGAAGGATCATCTAATCGCCAAAAATGTTGCTGCCGATATTGCTCAAAAATTATGTGATTCTGTCGGAATGAAGCTAGAAGGAAAGGTGTTAGGCACTTTCGACAGTATAACTAATATAGTGAAGACCACTCTAATAGATGCCTTGATGCAAATACTTTCTCCCAAAAGAAGAATCGACGTTTTGCGAGATGCTTTAGAGGCAAAGAAAAATAATAGGCCTTACGTAATGACATTTTGCGGTGTAAATGGAGTTGGAAAATCAACGAATTTAGCGAAAATCTGTTTCTGGCTGATAGAAAATAATTTTCGTGTATTGATTGCCGCATGCGATACGTTTAGGTACCTTGATACATATATACTTCTAATATTTTATCTAATATGTGATATGTAATTATCTATTCTATATAATAAGTTTTTATTTAGAGCTGGAGCTGTCGAACAACTAAGAACGCACATGCGACATCTAAATGCTTTACATCCGCCAGAAAAATACGGAAATCAGTCAATGGTGCAGCTATACGAGAAAGGATACGGCAGGGATGCCGCTGGCATTGCTATGGAAGCGATTCGTTTTGCGAAAGATTCCAATTTTGATATTGTCTTGATCGATACCGCAGGTAGAATGCAGGATAACGAACCTTTAATGCGAGCTTTGACAAAATTAATAAAAGTAAACGAGCCAGACTTGGTGTTATTCGTCGGAGAGGCTCTTGTTGGCAACGAAGCTGTGGATCAACTGATGAAATTCAATCAAGCCTTGGCTGATTACAGTCAGTCTACCAATCCTCATGTTATCGATGGTATCGTATTGACGAAATTTGATACAATCGATGATAAGGTAGGATTTTCCGCTGTTTTATGATCTTCATGTAAGAAGATGTTGAAGTCTTATAACAATTTCGGGAAACTTAATAATTCTGGAAGTGAACGATAGCAGGAGCTTTTAATTATTGCGGTGTTGATAATAGCGAGGTCGTACTATAAATCCAAGATCTATAATTTTGTTTCAGTATTATAAATTACTTCAACCTCTTCTTGAGTTTTTCTTCTTTTTTTTTTTTTTTTATTTTCTCCAATCAATTGTTTACAATTTTGCCTTTGCGTGGTGTTTATTAATTTTCACAAGTTTTGTATTCGATTATCATTGTATTCGTTATCATAAATAAAGTTATAATTCTAAAACTTATTTGTAGGTCGGAGCTGCTATTACAATGACATATACTACAGGTCAACCAATTGTTTTTGTTGGAACTGGTCAAACTTACACAGATTTGAAATCATTAAATGCTAAAGCTGTGGTGCATGCTTTGATGAAATAAATGTTACAATAAATAAATATTGAAAACTTTCTTCAAACTGTACATATGTATATAATTAGAAGCTTCTATATTTTTATATTTATTATAACTAATGAAGTTTGTATTGTACTGATATCAATAATTGAGAATAATAGAAACTACTGATTATCAATATTCGAAAATAGCTATAAATAAAAAAAAAAGATTGTATCCGAAGTCACGGATGTATTCCGGGGTTACACAACAAAAAAAGATCATATAACAGTGTTTTTTTACTTTTACGAGACAGAAAATATCTATATAAAACTGTTCGTCATGTACTTACGTCAGATACTGCGGACGTGCATGCGCATATTTGACGCGACACGCAACATCAAAGGTTGTGTTCAATATTCACTGCCAGTATTATAGTGCAGCTTCGCGCAGCCTTATTACAGAGAAAAAGAACAGACTTTTAATATATGCAGAGAGAAGCCTGACAGCGGCCAGGCCCATAAGAAAATGTGTAATCGATTTGCCGCCCCGTAAGTCAGCGCAATGTCCCCGGTGGTGCACATTGACAACTACGT